>JAANYP010003409.1:0-141671 GCA_020465985.1 Centrapalus pauciflorus
CGGTTGACTGACGCTCCTGTGCTTGCGTTGCCGGAAGGAAACGAAGATTTTGCCGTTTATAGCGATGCATCAATAAATGGGTTGGGTTGCGTGCTTATGCAACGAGGAAAAGTGATAGCGTATGCATCGAGACAGTTAAAGGATTATGAAAAGAGTCGTCCGACTCATGATTTGGAATTAGATGTTGTCACGTTTGCGTTAAAAATCTGGCGACACTATCTGTACGGCACTAAATGCCAGTTGTTTACTGATCATAAGAGCCTGAGGCATATCTTTGATCAGAAAGAATTAAATATGCGACAGAGGCGCGCTGTGGAGTTGATTAAGGATTATGACTGTGAAATCCTTTATCACCCTGGAAAAGCCAACGTAGTGGCTGATGCTCTAAGCAGAAAGAGTATCCGGAAGCGACTTGCTATGCGCTAACGCATGTAGTTGTGAGTTCCTCTATCCTTAACGACATACGGAAGTGGCAAATCGAGGGTCTTAAAGAGGAAAATATTAAGTCTGAGAGAATGGTTGGTCAGAGTGGACTGTTAACCGAAGGTATCAATGGTCTGAAAATGTTTAGAAATCGGATATGGGTGCCGAAGATTGGGGAGGTGCGCAAAATAATTTTAGAAGATGGTCATAATTCGAAGTTCTCAATTCACCCCGGGAGTTCAAAAATGTATCAGGATTTGAAATCCGAATATTGGTGGCCCGGAATGAAGCGAGACGTTGGTAATCATGTTGAAAAGTGTTTGACTTGCTTGCGAGTCAAGGCCGAACATCAAAAGCCGTCTGGAAATTTGCAACCCCTCGAGATACCCGAATGGAAGTGGGATCACATCACGATGGATTTTGTGGTAAAGCTTCCGAAGACCCAAAGACAACATGATGCTGGTTATTGTGGATCGACTGACGAAATCTGCACACTTTTTGCCGATACGAGAAAATTTTCCTTTGGAAAGATTGGCGCGAATGTACATCGATGAGATTATTGTACGCCATGGGATTCCAAAGTCTATTGTTTCGGATCGTGACTCGAGGTTTACTTCGAGATTTTGGCAAAGTATGCAAGATCAGTTGGGGACGCGTGTTAATTTGAGTACGGCATTTCGTCCCCAGACCGACGGTCAGGCTGAGCGCACTAACCAGACGATGGAAGATATGTTACGTGCGTGCGTGATCGAGCTTGGCGGAAATTGGGATACGCACCTACCGCTAGTGGAATTTGCCTACAACAATAGTTATCATTCTTCGATAAAGATGGCTCCGTATGAGTCGTTGTATGGCCGAAAGTGTCGAACTCCGACGTGTTGGCGTGAAGCAGGCGAGAAACCGTTAGCGGGTCCCGAATTGCTTCAAGAGACGCATGATAAAATTCAGATTATTCGTGAGCGAATCAAAGCTGCTCAAGACCGACAGAAGGCATACTCCGACAAACGCCACAAAGATATAGAGTTCGCAGTGGGAGATTCCGTGATGCTGAAGGTATCTCCATGGAAAGGAATTATGAGATTTGGGAAACGAGGAAAGTTAAGTCCTCGATATGTCGGACCGTTTCCTAATACCGAGCGTGTCGGTGCTCAAGCTTATAAGTTAGATCTGCCCGCTGAGCTGGCAGGAATTCATAATACCTTTCACGTTAGCTATCTGAAGCGAAGTCCGATAAATCCTGCTGTGACCGTTCCTTTGGATGATGTGCAAATCGATGAGCGGTTACGCTATGTAGAAGAACCGGAAAAGATTATCGGCGACAAAATAATTAACCTAAGGAATAAAGAGATCGAGATGGTGCTCGTTTGTTGGAAGCACCACCGTGGGTCTCTGATGACTTAGGAGACAAAGGCTGAAATGATGACCAAGTACCCAGCTTTGTTTGAAAGAAACTGATTCCGTGGGCGGAATCCTTTTAAGAGGGGAGGAATTGTAACGACCCGAATTTTTATATAATTGATGATTAATATTTATTGTAACGAAATACGATTCGAGATATTAATTTATTTCAAACACACAAATAAAAGTTGTGTGTGGATAATTATGAATATATGCCTTGAATATATAAAAAGGACTTTAAAAGAAATGCTAATAATTCCAAGGTATAAATGGTAAATAGGTGAAAGTTGTGGGTTGGAAAGAAAAAGAAGAACAAAATCTTCTTCTTTTTGGCTTTATACATACGCAGACAAACACACACATATGTGTGTGTTCATCCTTTTCCAAAACTCCAAAATAGAGAGAAAAAGAGAAGAAGAAGAAGAATCCAAATCAGACTTTTATTGGGAGATTCTTGTTGTTTCGAAAGATCCAAGAGGTAACCTCATTTATTTTATATAAATCTCTTGCTTGTTCTTCTCCTCTCCATCTTCGTTTGAAGAAGATGAGAAACCCAAATGGGTTTTTATGAATAGCATGGAGAAATCTTTAGATCTTGAAGGATAATGATGAAATGTAGTTAGAATCATCATTTTAAAACATATTATTCAAGTTTTACGAATGTTGGTGGGTTTTAGTTTAAAAACCCGAAAATGGAGTTTTATGAACTCCCATGGATTTAAAAATGAATGAAATGGTGTTCTTAATGTAAAAATGAGTTTAGAAAAGTATATATATGTTTGGGGATGACCCCAAACCGTTTATAATAAATGTAAGGATTGTTGGTAGTTTTGAGCATTAAATCCGAAGGGGCAAAAAGTGCAGACCTGCACCCGAGTTACCGTTGATTTTGAAAGAAAAATTTCTAAGTTAAAGGATCCGGATGACTTGGGATCCGAATTCGGATGGGGTGGTCCGAAATTCGGAGTTCGGACCGTGCTTCGGTTGGAAGGAATCCGAAATTCGGATGGTCCCTGATCCGAATCCGGATGGCTTGAAATTCGGATGTGTAGGTCCGAAATTCGGATGTGCCTAGGACCAAGTTCGGGCCGTACCTCAGACGAATTGGACCGAAGTTCGGATGGTCCCTGAACCGAACTCGGATGATCCGAAGTCCGGCTGGTGCTGATCCGAATTCGGATGGGAACTCGGCGAGTTGAGCCCAGTTCCGGCCAGAAATTGTAATTTTAATTAGTCCTTGGGATCGTTTGTCATAATAACTTTTGTCACCAATTGTGAAGAAAAATTAGCCCAAAATAATTATGTAGGTTGAGGCCGAAATTAATTAGATCTTACGACTAATATGTCCGAATCAAAGTTGAGAAATTATAAACGGTGATGCTTATAATATTATATTATGAACCAACTTGTAGGGGTTTTGACGGGTTAAGTCACGTGGAGATTATCACTCCTACCTTGACAATTATAACTCGGTTTTGGGGCCGAGAGCGTATTGTGTATCACTGTGAGTTCTAGTATTAACGTATTTGCATGCATATCATGAATTGTATGTTACTGCTTTCGTATCATTATTGTCATTTTCATGCTTTGCCATCACATACATCATAATTATTGTTTATCACTCGGTTGATAAGTTGTTGATCGTTCGTTTGACCTCTCCGCCGAGACGGTAAGCCTGAGTGTGGTAACCCAGCGGAATCATAATGGTAAGCCTGAGTGTGGTAACCATTATTGCCTGTAAAACGATAAGCCTGTGGTGGTAATCGTATGGCATCATTGTAAACTGCATATCGATAAGCCTGTGGTGTGGTAATCGAGCAGTAGATTGTAAACCCATTCTACGGTAAGCTTGTGTATGGTAACCGCAATGTGGTAGCTTATAGCCATTAGTTGGCCTCCAAAATTGTTAGTCGAATTCATGGCATTGCATGGCATCATTCATATATCGCATGGTACTTTAATCTAGAATTTCACTAAACAACTTTGTTGTTTACCCGATAGTTGTTATTTCTTTTCAGGATCTGTTAAGGGCAAAGGCCCGGCTGGCCCGAGTTGTTAGATATCGTTTGGAGCTCGGATAGGAGCTCAACATTTTGTAGATGATTGGGGCGGGAGTAGCAGACTTCCATTTTTGGACTTACGCGAATTAGTTGCTGTTTATTAATTCGTTTGTAACTAAATTGATAACTTAATCTTGTAACCCCAGTTACATTGCTCCGTGATTTCCGACACTCTGTTGTGTCTCATGCAAAGTGTTTGGAATCACGTTGAGGATTATTAATTGCAAAAGTTTTAATTTGATCGTATTTCCGCAAGTACTCTGTATAAATTAACGTATAATAGTATCGAAATACTCGTATCAGTTGTATGGGTGTTTCCTTGAAATAAAAAGGAGTTGATCATAGTCTGCCTAAAGGAATAGAGTTTTGAGGGATGGGCAAGATTATTGATGAACCTGAGCGGGCATTTTTTGTAGATCCCCTTAACTCAGAAGAAGTGCTTCCAAAGAGGCCTCAGAGCTGTACAAGGTGATCTGAGGACAACTTGCCGCCTTCAGACTTGCAGTTTCTTTCAGGCAGTCTAGCAAATGGAGAGCAGCCATCTGGGATCAGCTCAGAGGCTTCTATGAAAGAGGAGAGCTCAATGATCCCAAGTTCATGATCATCAGAAGTGAAATTGAGGAACTTGAGGATACAACGGAAGAACTGGAAAAGATGGTTCAGGATCCTTCTCCATTGATATGAAGTCCATCTACCATCTGGGTAGGTGAAGAATGGGAGCTGTCTATCAGTTGGACAGGCTTACCGTTTTCTGCTCCCAACTCAAACAGTCCAAACATCTTGTACATTAGTTGTACATCTTGTACATTAGTTGTACATTATTACATAAGTTGTAATTTTTGCTTTTACATCAGTTGTAAAATACATTAGTACATTAGTTGTACTCTTGTAAGAACATGTGTTGTTCTAGTGTAATCAAGAATCAGTGTATATATAAACTGATCTTTTACTTTACTGTAATGTTGTAATTTCAATTCAGCAAAATGTACTATAAAAATATATAGTGATTTTTGATAAGACCAGCTTGGACTGGTTATTGCAAATAGGGGGAGATTGTTAGGCACAAAAAGGCCTCAGTCAAACCTGTTCTACATCTGAGGGGGAGATTTATAATCAAACCTGTTGATGCATTTGAAGGTTGAATTTAAGGCCTGTTATATGCCTTATTGAAACCTGAAAATGATTTGCAATATCAGTCTAAAGCTGTTCTATATGTTGCATGTGTTGCAACTAAGACAGTTTGTCCAAGCTGCTCTGTCTGCTGAACAGGCTGGACATAAACTGTCTACGCTGCTCTACACTGTTGAGCAGCTTGGGCATTTTTAAAGTGTTCTGTTCTTTGTGAACAGAACCTGTTCTTTGTGAACAGGCTAAACACTTTATTGAATATGTTTCCAAGTCATCATGTATTGTTTTTGACTACAAGATCAGTTTACAAAGTCGAAGACAAAGTGGAAAACAGAACTGCTCAGCCTGCCCACGCTGTTCTGTAACATGAAGACAAAAGGTTATTTGAAAATGGGTGACAGACCTTTTTCTTATATCAAAATAGACCTTTACAAGGAAGAAAGACGCAAAGTTGACATTCCTAAATTAGTTAAAGGCAATGCAACAGTAGACAAAGTAAAAAGACAAAAGTTCTGCACATGTGAAGACAAGTCTGCTTTTCAGAAAAGTGCAGAAAAGGTTATGTTGTCTTTTCAACAAGACTTCTCCTTTTTCATTCCGTCCAATGAAGATGTTTCTCTTAGATCCTCTAAGTGAGTATAAAAGGAAGCTTCTAAGGTCAGAAAGAAGTGTGAAGAAAGCTAAGTGCTGAAACCAAGAGTGAACGTGCAAGTGTGATTTTCATGCATGCAAGGCTTCTGTGTAAACCAGCATCTGTGTGTCTAAGCTGTTTTACACAAGCTGTTCCCTTAAGTCTTGTAAACACAGTGAGTGCTTCTTAGTGAGTGTATTCATTGTATACTAGTTTGAGTTTGTCTTAGACTAGTGAACATACTGTTGTATCTGTCATCTCAGCTTGAACTATTCCGCATTCAAGCTTGTTTGTAATTAACAAATTGTTGATAATACATACAAACATTGAGAAAAGAGTGTGTAGTTTTTAAATTGCTGTATTCACCCCCCCTCTTATATATATATATATATATATATATATATATATATATATATATATATATATATATATATATATATATATATATATATATATATAAAGGTGTTGTCTCTGTTTTTACTTTCTCTGTAACACAACACACATACATACTGTCTTTGTCACATATTACACCACCGAGATTACAAAAGAAAAAGGATAGAATTGGATTGCTAATTCTGTTTTCTGTCGCATATGACAGCACACACATATACATTTTTGACTCTATTGGTTGCTACTTGCTGGACACCCACATGTATGTTTTTAACCGAGACAAACCAGAAGAGAATAGGAATAAAAAGAGGCTGCTGAACTGTTCTGAATTCATCCGAGATTACACAATCCCAGTTAAAAACATCCGAGATTGGTTTCACACATATCCGAGAAACATTAAACAAAAGAGGAAAAAGAATAAGAAGGGTGCTGAAAATGTATCCATCCGAGATCACACACGTGTAACCGAGATTGCACAATCTCGGTTAAAAGCACCGAGATCACACACACATATTATGACCGAGATTATACACAGACACACACACACACACACACACACATATATCCGATATTTGGGTTTTTGGTGAGGATCTCGAATCTTTCAATTATACACAAACATACACATCACACTTATGTTTCTTTCAGTTTTCTTTATATTTCAGCAGCCAAAACAAGTATAAAAATGGAATGTTTGATGCTCTATGATTGATTTAAACACACACATGTGCATCCAATACATGGCCGAAGGTCCTATGGCCTTTTTGACCCTATTTCTTTCGGTTTTTAAGCAACAGAACAAATGGACATCAACATTTTTTACAAATTTCAGAACTTTGGTTTAAGAATTGAAATTAGTACTTGAAATTGATAAACAACAACTGGTAAGCAAGGCTTAGTGAGTTATAGATATTCAGTTTTTCATGCTAGACTTCCGATTGAGATATATTGTTGATGACAGTTTATTTGACATTCATGAATGCTCAGCTGGATTGTGACCTGTGCACACCATGGTTCGGTGATGCCCTGTGGATCATGATAGCTAATTTGACTTATCATTTCACATGACATTGTACTTATAGTTCATTTCATATGTTATTGCTATCATGACTTTGATCACTATGCTTTCTTTATTGATCGCATCATTTGACATATTGATTCAGCTTAGAATAATTAGCTTTATCGGTCTATTGTTCTAGACCTAGCTATGTCACCAGTTCTATTGAACTTGGTATTGATATTCCGATGTTCCCCCATGAAGACCGCTGGTAGCTAGCCCAGCATGAGTGGATAGCTTCCACTAAAAGCGTGAGCGTGGGCTGAACATCATCCGATTCCCTGAGTTCTATGTCTCAATCATTGAGTGGCTGTAGCGGCAGTCCAGACATATCACGCTTTGACCCATGATCCGCTTGATTAATGCATGTAACCTGAAAATCTATATTCTCACTAAGCCTTGCTTACCAGTTGTTGTTTAATATTTTACAGGAAAAGATAAAGGAAAGTCACCTGCAGGACCTAGTTCTTAGGTCTTACAAGATCAAGATTGAAGTATTCTATAGACCACTACTCAACAAAACCCTTCGGTACTGATTGGCAGAAGATACTTGTGGTGGTCTGGGTAGATTTGAATTGATCATATGATGACATGTATTAGATTAGATAATACCCTTTATTAGTTTATTTTAAAAATTGTAATCTGAACTAAAATTGTATTAAACTTATCCTAATGTTTGTACTTGTAATCTGAAATTCCGCAACTTAAATTACTCTATCTTAGTTATGATTGATATCGTGTTGCATGATGTGGGACCTAGACTCTGAGGACTACCCCGTAAGGGGCATGCTCCATTTATGTCCTAATTAGAACATGCATGCCATTTATTTCAAACCTTTATCACTAAACTTTGTCTAATTTTGACGATTAGAAGAGGATTTTTGTGTTCATAAAAAAAAAGCCGTAGACTTTATATTGAACCAAAGAACAGGGGCGGACCCAAGTTGAAATGAGGGGTGACACGTGCCACCGGTTCTTCCACCAATAACTTTGTTTTGTAATGTAATTTTTTATGATTTTTTGAACGTGCAACCGGTGGTTTTTTAAATGTGCAACCATGCTTTTTAAATATTAAAACACTATTAGAATAACTTAATCAAAACTTTTTATTATCTTCAATCAAATAAATAAATTTGTAGTACAATTATTTATAATTTAATGTAACAAATAAAAAATCAATGAATTAATAATATAACACCGAAAATCAAATACCAAATAAGCCATTATTATTTATTAGTTTGATTCATTTCATCAAACTCAATACCATTATTCTTATTTATGTGAAGACCACCCCACATTTATGCAATACGAAATCATTCATAAATAAGATAGAGTAATTAAGTTGCGGAATTTCAAATTACAGTACAAACATTTTAGGATAAGATTAATAGAATTTCAGTAGAAGTTACAGATTTCAACTTAAACTTATAAAGGGTACAAGACTAATCTAATACATGTCACCATATAATCAAAACAAATCTACCCAAACCACCACAATTATCATCTTTAGATCTCTACCAAAAGGGTGTTGGAGTAGTGGTCTATGAAAAACTTCGACTTGATTCTTGAAAGACCTAAGAACTAGGTCCAGCAGGTGCTTTCCCTTTATCTTTTCGTGTAAAAAGGTTAAACAACAACTATAAGCAATGCTTAGTGAGAATATAGATTTTCAGATTACATGCATTTATAAAGCGGATCATAGGGTCTAGCGTGATATGTCTTGACTGCTGCTACAGCCACTCATGATTGAGACATAGTAGTCATAGAGTTGGATGATGTCCAGGCCACGCTCACGCTTTTAGTAAAAACTATCCACTTATATTGGGCTACCTACTAGCAGTCATCGTGGGGGGAGCATCAGAATAATCAATACCAAGTTCAATAGAACTGGTGACATAGCTAGGTCTAGAATGATAGACCGACAAGGCTAATCATGCTAAGCTGAATCAATATATCAAAGATGCGAGCAATAATGAAAGCATAAATAATCAAGGTCATGATAGCATTCTCAACTGATAACAATTAACTGAACTGAATTGTAAATACAATGTTATGCAGAATGATAAGTCAAATAGCTATCATGATCCACAGGGCATCACTGAACCATGGTGAGCACAGGTCACAATCCAGCTGAGCATGTATGAATGTCAAAATAAACTATCATCAACAATATGTCTCAACCGGAATCCAGCATGTAAAACTGAATATCTATAACTAACAGGTTCTGGTCTATGCTGAACTGTTGTCTTATTAAGCATATTTCTCCACCACCTGAGTTATCTCAGGATTTAAATCTTTAATCTTTGTCTTTCTGGACTCTGGCTTTGCTTTACAAATCTTTGACCCACTTTCAATAACTTTAAGCTTTAATTCTTTATTACTTTGTTCGAGAATCTAACTAATAAAATTATTAAATCGGAAACACGACTCAAATTTGTGCCACCGACGACCGAAAATCCTGGGTCAGCCACTGCCAAAGAAGGTGTTTTAAGATGTTTGATTACCTTGAAATCTTGTGGTATATTGTTGCTTGATACTTGTTTGTAAATTTCTTGGCTTCAATCTTTAAAATCTTGTTTGCAATTTGATGTTCTTGATAATTCCTGAATTGGAACCGTGAGCTTAGAGAAATGGGAGTGTTGGATTTCTTGCAACTTGAAATAATAAGCAGAGAATGCATTTGAGGTTTTTATTTGCTTTAACTTTACTTTATTTTATAATTTAGCCCCAAAACTTACATTACTAGAAATTTTAACCTTACAAACATATACATATCTTTTATTTCTATTATCTTGACATAATAAACTATATAATTAGTACTCATAATTTAATTGTAATTTTTATTAGCTTTCTTTTTAAATCACTTACTACAAAACTTCATTAAACTTAATAATTAACGTTAAGTTTGTTGAATTTCCGTTAATTAAAGTTTAGGTTGTTACAGAGCTCGAGCTTGGTGATACTCGATTCGACTCGGCTCGATTACATCCCTAATCATGGTGTGTAAAATTGAACTTAAGGAGTCAGTGGTGTAATAAAATAATTTCAGGAGTGGAAATGTAACAACCTAACTTTTAATCGAACTTTTAATTTCTGTAATTGACTTAATATGTAATTTAATTACATTAATTGTATTGTAATTTCATTTAAAGTAATGAGAAAATATATAATTAAGTTAATTAGTATGTTAAGAAATTATTAATAAAGTATAGATTCAGATATTGAAAAGAATGTGGTGAACATAAGTTTGGTGGTCAAAATAAAAAAGAGGAAACTTTCAAAAATATATAAACCCACAATATGTTCACCTGCTCACTTTTATCAAATTAAAAAGAAATCAAAGCCTCCTCCTTCTCTCTCTTCTATACCCACGACTTCTTCCATTTTCATCTTCTTCATCAAGAAATCATCAATTTTTGCAACTAAATCAAAGATTGAAGCTAAGGAAATTTACAAACAAGCATCTCCTACAAGATTTAAGGTAATTTCTATGCTTAAATTGTTCTTTGGGAGTATATAGGAAACCTACGGTTTCTAAAATTTTTATAAGCTTCAAAATGAATTCAAATCATCAAATAGAAGCATCAATCACCATTTAAATCCATGTTTTTGTTGCTAAAACTGAAAGAAAAACAAGAAGAAAAGTGTAGTGCGCGTGTGTTTGATTGCATGTGAAAGAGAGAACCGAGATTCACAACCCTTGTGAATCCCGGATATATATAGGTGAGATTGTGTAATCTCGGATATATATATATATATATATATATATATATATATATATATATATATATATATATATATATATATATATGTGATTGTGTAATCTCGGTTATGTTGTAATCTCATATAGGATAGTAATCTCTGAGTGTAATCTTGGATATATATATATATATATATATATATATATATATATATATATATATAGAGAGAGAGAGAGAGAGAGAGGTGAGATTGTGTAATCTCGGTTATGTTGTAATCTCAGATAGTAATCTCAGATGGTAATCTCAGATAGTTGTATAAAACCAAGAACAATCACAACAATTTATATATATATATACACACACACACACACACACACACACACACATATATATATATATATATATATGTGTGTGTGTGTGTGTGTATGTATAATTCCGGATGTGGGTAAGATAACCCGAATTTCTGGCTAATAAACAAACTTTTGGGACTTCTTTTGTGACACATATATATATATATATATATATATATATATATATATATATATATATATATATATATATATATATATATATATATATATATATATATATATATTAATGTCAATACACACATTTATAATTAAATATATGAAATACTTATATTTGAGATTTGGGCATAAAGCACATTGAAAATATATTATTAGTTATCATATTCAAGTCAACGAAATTCAAAGTTCGATAATGATTCAACTTAATTTAATTTGTTATGATAAGCTTTGAAAGCTTAAAGTTAATGTTCTTGCAACGATAAATTCTGGACAGGTTCAGATAAATTCTGAACAAAGTATTAAAGTTTAAAGTTATTGAAAGTGGGTCAAAGTCTATAAAGCCAAGCTAAAGTCCAGAAAGTCAAAGAGTAAATCTTGAGATAACTCAGGTGGTGGAGAAATCTGCTTGATAAAGTCAACAACTCAGTCTAAATACATTAAACCTGTGAGTTATAGATATTCAGTTTTACATGCTTGATTCTGGTTGGGACATATTGTTGTTGATAGTTTTACTTTGGCATTCATATATGCTCAGCTGGATTGTGACATGTGCTCACCGTGGTTCGGTGATGCCATGTGGATCATGATGGCTATTTGACTTATCATTCTGCATACATTGTACTTACAGTTCAATTCAGTTATTGTTATAAGTTGATATTGCTATCATGACTTTCTTTATTTATGCTTTCATCATTGCTCGTATCCTTGATGTATTTTTCGTCTTAGCATATTTAGCACTATCGGTCTGTTGTTCTAGACATTGCTATCTCAACCAGTTCTATTGAACTTGGTTGTTGAAAACTCTGATGCTCTCCCCATGATGTTTATTGGTAGCTAGCCCAGTATTGAGTGGATAGCTTCCACTAAAAGCGTGAGCGTAGCCTGGACATCATTCAATTCTGATTACTATGTCTCTATCTTGCGTAGCTGTAGCGGTAGTCAAGTTATATCACGCTAGTTAACCACTATCCGCTTGTTGATATGCATGTAATCTGATAAATCTATATTTTCACTGAGCATTGCTTATAGTTGTTGTTAAACCTTTTTACAGGAAAAGTGACATCCGCTCGTCGTAAAGCGTTCAAAATTAATTTATAAAAACATCAATCACCTTAACTTATAGCTAGGGTAAGTGGGATCGTCTCCTCAGGGAGCATGTGGTTATCAATATTATTCTTCGATAGTTATTAATTATTAATAAAAACTAAGTAACGGAAGGAAGTGGTTGAGTGAAACTTTGGAAGAATAATTATAGCTTTGTTACGAAAACTTAAAGATTGAAGTAAGAACACCAACGACTTCGGGTTTAAGGTTTGGGTGGAATTATGGATAATCGACCTAGGGTTGCAAATAACTTAATTATTTATTATTCCGTTTAATTATCTTTATAACCTAACCACATAGACATAGTCATGACAATCACATCTATCGCAATCCGTATTTTGGGCACGAATCGTGTCATGTTCACAGTCCGTCTTAACTCCTAATCTAATGAGCTCGGCACGGCATGTAACACGGCTACGACGCGTCTTACGATAAAAATATAAGTAGAAGCGAACGGAACAATATCTTTAAATAATAATCACACAGAAAACTAAATAAAACATATCCTTCGTTACAATAATAAATCAACGAAAACAACATAAATACTTAGCTAATAAACAAACCCTTGAACGATAACGATATGATCATCAACCAACGCGTACGAAACATTGAACTTGTCAGGAACATGCTTCGTAGTTGTCGGATTGATGGGGGAAAGATGGAGCGTAGAAGGAACCAAACCCCCAACCCTTCGCCGTTGGTTTCGCGCAGACTACATCGCGATGGATGAATCTGGGACTTTCTTCCTCCTTTTATCTTCAATTTCTCCTAAAAAATATGTCTATTTTTTCGTCTGATATGAACCCATATTTATAGGCAGCTCTTTAAAACCCTAAAAATCACGAAAATAATATTTTATGGGTTGGGCTCAGCCGTGGGCGCAGGCCTGCGCCCCACCCTGCGCTTGGGTCAGCGATCGCGTATTTTGGTAGAAAAAATCATTCTGTTGAGCACTCGGTTGGGGAGCAGGGCTGCGCCCCCCTCTGCGCTGGGTCTGCGCTTCAATGTACGCTCCTCGCAAAAAATAGTTCTGTTGAGCACTCGGTTGGGGAGCAGGGCTGCGCCCCCCACTGCGCTCGACTCTCTATAATGGTTCTCTGATTGCGCTCAAGTTTTCCAGACTTATACTTGAGAGGATTACCTACATGCGTAATGAGTTTTATCAATAGTAGAACATTCCAAGGCACAATTTACTCATTTTAACTCCTTTTAAGCTTTAACCCTTCAATTGATAAATAACAATTAAATGTAGCATTATACCAAGATTTAATACATAAAATTATATCATTTAAACACATTAATGTCGGTATAAAATAAGCCGATCAAACATCCCCAACTTAAACCTTGATCGTCCCGAGCAAGAAAACTAAATCAGACTTTAATGTTTCAGATTTCATTTACCAAGCATGCGATAAATCTGTGACTCTCTAATTAATTTATCAAATTAGTAATAGCCTTCATACTAAATATTAATGCATGATCATAACTAAAAATCTATTTCTGTTACACTGTGTTAAAACCGCTATCAACACTTTACCTCCCAAACATTCATCACCATAAACCACCTTTTTTGCTCAAGGTTACATGAATGCAATTTTACCGGTTATGACGCTTATAATGAACTCACTTATCATTTGATAATTTCTCTCTTTTTTTAACACACTTAAGAGTTATTTTTATTAAGGGTTTGAGCATGACTTTCTAACGAGTCCATGTAACAGAAAATCAATCAACCGCTCCCAAGCCAGTTGGCTTTAGGGGGTTAGGTATAGAATACCCCTCAGACTTCTTTTCCGAACTCGTTAGGCCACCCCTTACAGTTTAAGCACCTACGCCTCACGGATTTACTTGCAACACTCCCCTTATTGATTAGGTGTATCGATGTCTTTTGAAATGTTGGTTTTGATAAAGTGTTTTATTCTTTAAAACCACACACAAGTGTAACATACTCAAATTCTTTTATTAATCTCATGCATGCACATGTGTTATGACTCTTTTTAATAAATTTCAAATTAACTCGATCATCACCGATATCACTTGGTATTAATCTACTTCCTAACTAGAATCATCATTTTAAGTTACTTGTTCAAACCAAAATAAATTAGGGAGATAAGACCAATGCAATTCTACTTTTAATTGGTGAATCAAAAACACTATTATTCAAGGGTGAACACACAAATGCAAAATAAAAACTAAAAACTAAAAATTATGAGAAACTAAACTAACTTCGATGCACGGACACTCACACACTACTATTAAAGCATAATAAAAGGAACGGAAGAACCTGATCATTGAATGCAAAATCAAAGGGTTGATCGCCTTCTATCTTCCGCAATGTAATCATCCACTCATATAACCACATCTCCTTGCAAGTCAATCCTCCTCTTCAACTTTGGACAATATTGTCTCAATAGCAATATGGATTAGACTGAGATTCAAGTGGATGAGCGTATGAATAATGTAAAATCATGCCTAAAAAATGAATGTATTTATTTTCATGACATAGTTAAATAATTAGCGAGATAGTCGTTTGAAGGCGCAGTTGGGGTGGAATAACATCCCCAACTTAATTATCTACCAATTCTCGTTATATTACTTAAAAGTCATGAGAATACTATTAATTTGACAAATTATAATGATGCAAGTTAATTAAATACAATAAACTAGAATGCATACGCGCGATTCATATCATGATCTAATTAAAAGGTGAGTTAAATCAGTTTAAACATTGGTAATTGGGGTGAGGGCAAACTTCCCCAACTTAATTCCCTACTGCACCTTTTTTTTTCCTTTTAAATCACGCATGATATGCATTTGAGAACTATAAACTATAATGCACTAAAATAACAATAATTGGAACCTTAAACTAAATAAACATAAATATACACTAAATCTCACTTTCGTAGGGATCACGATTGCACTTAGCATGTGCAACAAGCCTTTAAACCCCCGGTAGCCCGGGTGGACGAGTTATAGTCTCGTGAGGATTTCTATTGAACACACCCACAAAGTTCGTTGGGTTGCCTCCCAAGAAGCGCTAAGTTTTACGTCTTCAGCCAGACGGTACCTCTTCAAGGTGGTTTGTCACCTTGTCAACACACATTACCTGGATATTTGATTGGTTTTTCCCTTCGTGCGATTCGTACTCCATAGGTACCTGAAATATCATGAAAAACAATTAACATTGAATTAGATCTAGTTTCAGGCATAAAACTTTTTAAATAATAATTGAAATAAGGGAGTTCGAAATATGGAGTTGTCTCCGTTGATGGTTGTAGCAGATCTTGTATAACAACTTCACTTTCGACTCTCTCTTCCTTGTTAAAGTTTAGCAATTCCGAGGACGTCTCTTGATGGATATCTTGATGCTCGAATCCTCGCTCATCATAAAAGTCATCATCCGGATCCATGTACATCTCCCTCTCCGCTTCTTGTTTTAAAAAAAGATCGGTGATTTGCCCCCATGTGTTCACGAGATATTGGAGATGTTTGGTGCTTGCCTCCATAAATGTCATGCATTCCCTCATGGATGTCATGACATTCTCTTGATAGCACCGATTTTCATCATATAGTTGCTGCTGAGATGGATAATAATCATTATAATAATACTCATCGGAATCCGGATGTCGTTCCCATGGATTGTACGAATCACGACTCGAGTAGTAAGAATCATGATTATCATAATTTGAAAAGTATTGATCATTATAATCTGAGTAATTATGTTTGGATGGATAATCATAACTATATGAAGATTCCATTCCAAGCAATTAAACAAATAATAAAAGCAAAAAACACAAAAAATAAAAAATAAAATAAAATATTAAAATAAAATAAAATAAAATAAAACTAAATAAAAATAATGAAAATAAATTAAATAAAATTAACCCAAAGTAAACCTAAACAACTACCGTAAAACAAAACTAATAAGCGCACTAGCTCCCCGGCAACGGCGCCATTTTGACATCCACTCGTCGTAAAGCGTTCAAAATTAATTTATAAAAACACCAATCACCTTAACTTATAGCTAGGGTAAGTGGGATCGTCTCCTCAGGGAGCATGTGGTTATCAATATTATTCTACGATAGTTATTAATTATTAATAAAAACTAAGTAACGGAAGGAAGTGGTTGAGTGAAACTTTGGAAGAATAATTATAGCTTTGTTACGAAAACTTAAAGATTGAAGTAAGAACACCAACGACTTCGGGTTTAAGGTTTGGGTGGAATTATGGATAATCGACCTAGGGTTGCAAATAACTTAATTATTTATTATTCCGTTTAATTATCTTTATAACCTAACCACATAGACATAGTCATGACAATCACATCTATCGCAATCCGTATTTTGGGCACGAATCGTGTCATGTTCACAGTCCGTCTTAACTCCTAATCTAATGAGCTCGGCACGGCATGTAACACGGCTACGACGCGTCTTACGATAAAAATATAAATAGAAGTGTGACACCCTTGCCACAACAACCACCAATTACAATACACCCAGGATTAATCACCAACATACAATAACATAATGATCTGATAACCTAAATTAAGTGCGGAAACATTAAAAACATAAATAAAGTAGTGCAAAAAGTGTTAAACACCCTACGGTGCTATAAGGTACCAAGTCTAAGTCTACACACCCATACATTTATTACAATCATCCAGAATATATTACAACATTGTCCAAATCACAATTACTGATCAAATAGTGCCGAGTCTCCCAAATCTTCCAAACGACCTAACTAGAAGGTCCAGCAGTAGACTTCCCTTTTCCTGTAAAATAAAAATCAACAACTGGGGAATAAGCGGATGCTTAGTGAATACAGAGATTATGCATTTTATAAATTTTTATGAAGCCTAAGGATAACACAGATGACCAACATCGGATATCCTCTTCGTACACAAAGTACGGACCAGAGCCGCAGCCCCTTCGAGCTCAAAGCTCGGCATTTAAACATACCATCTGAGACAAACGTACGATCGGGGATGACATACTGCCTACCGGGCCTAGGAGGGATCAGCTCCAGGTCATATAGCACAGTAACATCAGAGTAATCGATGCGACCCACCGGTCCATCACTAGATGCACAACAACCGAAAGGACATGCAACAAGTAAGAATGTGCATCTAAATCTACGCAAGTTAGTAGAATTCCAAACAATCAATGAAACAACAAGTCTCAGCAGGCAAAGCTTACATAAAACAAATATAAACATGCGAAATCTACTGTACTCACAGTGGGTGCGTAATTTATCTTTTAACCGATATTATTTCTCTTCGGGCTTTCAACCGGATCCGCCAAGTACCCCACTGTGGGTTGAACAACACCACAAGGGACCTGTTAAATTAGTTACAACAATATTTCAAGTCAAAAACTGTTTAAATCCATAAAACCAAGTTTCGTAAATTTTGCAATATTTTTCCCCATTTCGGATCCATATCCAAATTCGAACCTCAACTAAATTTGAACCCATTTCAAGTTCACACCTTGTCCTTTGAATAACTCTTGGTATTTTAGGTGTTGTTTATGAGTTTCATTCAAAATACTTGAGTTTAGAGAGTAGATTTCTCATTTTTAGGCATTAAACTCGAATTTCGGGGGTTAAATTCGAATTTCCTTCGAATTTAATGACTAAATTCGAATTCCTAAGGGTAGATTCGAACCATATTCGAATCTATGGCATTAGATTCGAATCTATGGTTGTAAACTCGAATTCCTGCTCGAATTTAGTACAAAAATCGAGTTTGTTCTTGCATTTCGACTCTGTTCTTGGCATTTTCGAGTCTGTTCATCCTTATAACTTAAATCCTTCATTCTAAGGCCTAAAATCATGAATATATCAAGTATTATACCTAGGTTTGATTCTATTACACATATACTATCTCATTCTTGCAAGATTTCAAGCAAAATCGGCTTTAAATCGCATAAAAATGACAGATTCGAACTTATGTTTTTCAAAACCGAAACACAAAATCTTAAAAGAGTCGATTCTTACCTTAATCCGTATGAAATCAAAAATCCAACCGTAGATTGTTGTTGTACTCCTCGAGATCTTTCCGATGACGTATAAATCTCGATAATCGGCCGGTCGGTTTGCGAGATATCTTAAAGAGAAGTAGAGAGTGTTTTTTCTAGAGAGAGAGTGTAGAGAGAGAGAGCATTTGGAGAATGAAAATGTATTTGGCCTTTTTATTCCCATCTTTCCCATTTTGGACATTTCACCCCTCAACTTAACCGGTTCCATAAAATACTGATTTATTCTTAAATTTATCATTACTAACTTTTATAATTCATAATAATCATTTCAAAGTTCTTAAACTTTTTAATTTTCTTAAAACAACAACTAAGTTTTTAAATATCCCCAAATACATAATCTTTGCTCATAATTCAACTTATTTATAAATTACCTGTCTAAATATTTCTTAAATCACCGTAATTGAATTCGAGGATGTTACAACATGGGCTCCACCACGCTCAAACTTCGTCCTCGAAGTTTATTTGGATTCGAATACATACTTATACTTTTTCAACGTATCGACTTTTGTCTCCCAAGTATGGTTTACTCCTTTGTGATGCTTCCAACGTATCAATACTATTTTAATCTCTTTGTTCCTTAATTTCCTTACTTTCATATCCATAATATATTCTGGACTTTCAACATATATTAATCTTTATTGATTTCGAATTCGGTATAATCAGCCTAATCTTCATTACTAGTTGTGAAGATTTCATAAAGCTTTCCACGTGAAACACCGAGTGTTATTTCGATATTTCC
Organism: Centrapalus pauciflorus; assembly: GCA_020465985.1. NCBI lineage: Eukaryota > Viridiplantae > Streptophyta > Magnoliopsida > Asterales > Asteraceae > Centrapalus > Centrapalus pauciflorus. The sequence goes on from JAANYP010003409.1 coordinate 19,191, forward strand.
TTAGATAATTCCAAATGAGATAACAGATTCCTAACTTTTCTGTTATTCTAAATGAACCAACTCACCTCAGTGCTAAGTTTATCCTTTTTTCAAAACAAGTAGTACACCTCATCGGTGATACTAACAAATATACTACATTGTTTCCCTCAAAACTGATTGGTTTAGGTGTTTCATCATTATAATTCTTCTTTCATATCACAGACTCAGCAATCAGAGTCCTTTCAATTTCATTCCAACACGTAGGCATTCTACATTTCCTCACGTACAAAACTGTAAACAGTGTTTTCTTGATTTTTAACATGATAACTAGTGTTATACGAAAATTCTATCAAAACAATTGATCTTTTCTGTTGGTACTTAAATCCAGAATGTATGATCTCATTATATATTCCAATGTGAAAATAGTCCATTCATTTTGACCATCTGTCGGGGTTAGTAAGCTATACTCATAGCTATATGTGTTCCTAATCCCACTTGTAAAGCAAACCAATAGTTGAAAATGAAACGACTCTTCTAATCAAACATAATCGATTCTAGTGTACCATAAAAATAATAACCTTACTCACGCATATCTGTGCAAGTTTTTCCGATCATAACTTTCTCAAGTTGGTATATACATACCAATTTAAATCAGCATGTCTACAATTTATTAATCGTAGAAAATTTCTTAAATTTGTAATACCGCGAAATAGCTTCCAAATTCTCAATCCCTCTACTTTTAGCGGAATCCTCCGAGATCTCAACTCTAGAAATCACATACTACAAAATATAACCTATTGTAATCAAAATTCACGATTTGACATATTCAGCTTTAGACATACACCAAAATATCATCGATAATTACAATTACCGATTCCTCCAACATTGATATACAAATCCATATTCATAATGTCCATAACTAATTACTCGTAGTGCTCATAATTATCCTTGAAAGCCATTTTCAGTACATTCCTCCTTCGGACCTCAATTAATCATATCCCATTCGTAGATCAATCTTAGAAAAATAATTAGCTCTCATGCAGCTAATCGAAATAATCATCAATTCCCGGCAGCGGATACTTATAGTCAATTTGTTCAAATCATGTGAATCTATGCACATTCTCATTGTGACATCTTTTGTTTCATAAACACTATCGGGCTCCACACGGCAGAGAACTCAATCTACAAAGCCCCTATCTGACAACTTCTGAAGTTGCTTCATCATATCTTACCTTTCAGTAGATGCATACCGATACGAACAACAAGCTATTGGAGAAACTCCAGGGATCAAGTCAACACAAAATTTCACTTGTCTTTCAAGTGACACATCAGACAAGTCTTCCAGAAACACATATGGAAACATTTGGGACAACAGGCGCATCGGCCACAGTTTTCTTTTCAGTCTTGGTATCAATAACCTATACCAAACAAAACTCACAACCCTAAGCAATCAGCTTTCGGGACCTAACAATCATCATTAGACATTGATCCCCACTTCTCCAATACTCATATATACAATTCTCTCGCCCCTCCGGCGTAATTATCTTTATTATTCCTTTATTGCAAACTACATGCGTCTCATTACATATACACAACCAATTCATTCCAATTTTCATATCAAATCACCGATCTCTACTGGAATCAAGTCAGGATTGAAGACTACCTCTTCAATCACTAGAGTACAATCATGATACACGTGATCTACGTTAACTAATGTGTTACTTAACAATTTCAACATCAATCACAACAGACAACTTAGACCAAGGCATCAACACTTGTTGAGCAAAAGCAGTAGATACAAATAATTGGTCGGCACCAGAATCAAACAGAACTCATGTCTACCTCCGAATCTTTCTTAGATTCTGAATCGTAGTACTAGACTTTTCTTTGCTTTACAAGCATAAGTCGTTAGTATCCAAAGTCTCTTTAAACTTTTTATGTTTGATCAAATCTTCATTTCATTAAGTATTATATCCACCCTTCCAATCGATTATACTTCACATTCATTTCTTACTTTACACTTTGCATTACATATTTCAATTTCTCTTTTAAAATTATCATGTATTTTCCATGTATTATCATACCCTCGTATGCTTTTCTCTTATAATTTCTAGATTTGTTTTCCTCATATAATATTCATATATATACCAACATTGAATCAGTCTCTTTGATTTCAACTACATCAAATTCTCATGAACAGTTCGTGTCATACGTTCTCAACCACAACCTTTGTAAGCTTACAATATTCAATACAATGTACCTTACTGTTTCCTTTTAATACAAGTTGATGCTATTTGTTTTATGATAAACACTACAAGTTGTTATCATTCCCTCAAACATATTACATATGATACTAATACTATTAGTTCCAATTCTTTTAACCCATCATGGTCAAACTTAAACTTCATTACAACTTCTAAACTCATTCATAAATTTCCAAGAAGTCTATGACATCTTTTCCAATTCAAAGCTTCCAAGTCCATCTTGGCTATTCATCTACTGCCTATTTATATACTCGAATATTCTCATTCACAAACAGGATTATACTTATATTAGTAATAAAACTTATATAACTCGATTTCATGTTAACTTCAGCATCATAGAACTTCGATAAAATATTGCATATGGAGTCTTTAAGGTACACCTCTAACTCTATGGATTAACGTCCAAAAATTATAACCACGATCTCATCCCTTTGTCAAACCTTTCATTCATAGTTTCATCATGTATTACATGCTAATTCTTTGGTCGAAATTTGCAATTTCTGCTAAAATGGCCCACTTTTCCACAATTATAACAAGCATCGACCTTCATTGGACATTTGTTAGCCTTATGTCCAAATTGATTACAATGGCAACATCTCTTACTTCTATCACGTTTATTTGTTCTTGACCTCAAGTATAGTCCATTTAGTTCATCTTCTCCAGACTTTACAATCTTTCCAATAGCTCTTTCTTCATGATTAACATGTGGTACGATATCAGGCTCACCATATTGCCTACTAAACAACAACTTGAATTGTTCCCAACTAAAGGAAGCAATCAACTTGGATCCCAATTCTTTTTCCCAACGGTCCCATCATTCCTTAGCTTGTCCAATCAATTGATCCTTAGCTAAAAATACCTTATACTCATCCTTACAATTCATCTCTCTAAAGATTTGTTCCATAATTGTAATCCACATTTTTGCTTCCTCAATTCTCAGAGATCCAGAGAATGTGGGAGGTTGCCAGTCCTTGAGTGATCTAACTACATACTTCATGTAATTCTCATCAATTCCGGTTTCATAATCAATCTTTTCCTTGCCCTTGTCTTTTCGTTTCGCTTTATTTCTAAGGTTTATGTTATCCACAACATAATTCCTTTCATATTCCCTCTTTTCTTTTCTCTTGTCTTCTTTTCTTTTGGCTTTGGCCTCATCTCGCGCCCGAAACTGATCCTGAATCATTTTGTTCTGTTCAGCCATCAAGGCTAACATCATTTCTCTTGCTTCTTCAGGTGTCATTCCTCCAGACATGTTCTGAAAATATAAACATATAACTTGTTTAGTAACATGTCATCAGTTTAAAGACACCACTCATTTGTCCCGTATGATAGTCAATCTCTTATAATTACTATATCATAACCTATCTTAGTTCAGATCATTACTTAAACCACTACATATCATTACCTAATGTTTGATATCAAGACCTCACGGACACTTGAATCTCAAACTACTGCTCTGATACCATCTCGTGTGACACCCTTGCCACAACAACCACCAATTACAATACACCCAGGATTAATCACCAACATACAATAACATAATGATCTGATAACCTAAATTAAGTGCGGAAGCATTAAAAACATAAATAAAGTAGTGCAAAAAGTGTTAAACACCCTACGGTGCTATAAGGTACCAAGTCTAAGTCTACACACCCATACATTTATTACAATCATCCAGAATATATTACAACATTGTCCAAATCACAATTACCGATCAAATAGTGCCGAGTCTCCCAAATCTTCCAAACGACCTAACTAGAAGGTCCAACAGTAGACTTCCCTTTTCCTGTAAAATAAAAAATCAACAATTGGGGAATAAGCGGATGCTTAGTGAATACAGAGATTATGCATTTTATAAATTTTTATGAAGCCCAAGGATAACACAGATGACCAACATCGGATATCCTCTTCGTACACAAAGTACGGACCAGAGCCGCAGCCCCTTCGAGCTCAAAGCTCGGCATTTAAACATACCATCTGAGACAAACGTACGATCGGGGATGACATACTGCCTACCGGGCCTAGGAGGGATCAGCTCCAGGTCATATAGCACAGTAACATCAGAGTAATCGATGCGACCCACCGGTCCATCACTAGATGCACAACAACCGAAAGGACATGCAACAAGTAAGAATGTGCATCTAAATCTACGCAAGTTAGTAGAATTTCAAACAATCAATGAAACAACAAGTCTCAGCAGGCAAAGCTTCCATAAAACAAATATAAACATGCGAAATCTACTGTACTCACAGTGGGTGCGTAATTTATCTTTTAACCGATATTATTTCTCTTCGGGCTTTCAACCGGATCCGCCAAGTACCCCACTGTGGGTTGAACAACACCACAAGGGACCTGTTAAATTAGTTACAACAATATTTCAAGTCAAAAACCGTTTAAATCCATAAAACCAAGTTTCGTAAATTTTGCAATATTTTTCCCCATTTCGGATCCATATTCAAATTCGAACCTCAACTAAATTTGAACCCATTTCAAGTTCACACCTTGTCCTTTAAATAACTCTTGGTATTTTAGGTGTTGTTTATGAGTTTCATTCAAAATACTTGAGTTTAGAGAGTAGATTTCTCAATTTTAGGCATTAAACTCGAATTTCGGGGGTTAAATTCGAATTTCCTTCGAATTTAATGACTAAATTCGAATTCCTAAGGGTAGATTCGAACCATATTCGAATCTATGGCATTAGATTCGAATCTATGGTTGTAAACTCGAATTCCTGCTCGAATTTAGTACAAAAATCGACTTTGTTCTTGCATTTCGACTCTGTTCTTGGCATTTTCGAGTCTGTTCATCCTTATAACTTAAATCCTTCATTCTAAGGCCTAAAATCATGAATATATCAAGTATTATACCTAGGTTTGATTCTATTACACATATACTATCTCATTCTTGCAAGATTTCAAGCAAAATCGGCTTTAAATCGCATAAAAATGACAGATTCGAACTTATGTTTTTCAAAACCGAAACACAAAATCTTAAAAGAGTCGATTCTTACCTTAATCCGTATGAAATCAAAAATCCAACCGTAGATTGTTGTTGTACTCCTCGAGATCTTTCCGATGACGTATAAATCTCGATAATCGGCCGGTCGGTTTGCGAGATATCTTAAAGAGAAGTAGAGAGTGTTTTTCTAGAGAGAGAGTGTAGAGAGAGAGAGCATTTGGAGAATGAAAATGTATTTGGCCTTTTTATTCCCATCTTTCCCATTTTGGACATTTCACCCCTCAACTTAACCGGTTCCATAAAATACTGATTTATTCTTAAATTTATCATTACTAACTTTTATAATTCATAATAATCATTTCAAAGTTCTTAAACTTTTTAATTTTCTTAAAACAACAACTAAGTTTTTAAATATCCCCAAATACATAATCTTTGCTCATAATTCAACTTATTTATAAATTACCTGTCTAAATATTTCTTAAATCACCGTAATTGAATTCGAGGATGTTACAAGAAGCGAACGGAACAATATCTTTAAATAATAATCACACAGAAAACTAAATAAAACATATCCTTCGTTACAATAATAAATCAACGAAAACAACATAAACACTTAGCTAATAAACAAACCCTTGAACGATAACGATATGATCATCAACCAACGCGTACGAAACATTGAACTTGTCAGGAACATGCTTCGTAGTTGTCGGATTGATGGGGGAAAGATGGAGCGTAGAAGGAACCAAACCCCCAACCCTTCGCCGTTGGTTTCGCGCAGACTACATCGCGATGGATGAATCTGGGACTTTCTTCCTCCTTTTATCTTCAATTTCTCCTAAAAAATATGTCTATTTTTTCGTCTGATATGAACCCATATTTATAGGCAGCTCTTTAAAACCCTAAAAATCACGAAAATAATATTTTATGGGTTGGGCGCAGCCGTGGGCGCAGGCCTGCGCCCCACCCTGCGCTTGGGTCAGCGATCGCGTATTTTGGTAGAAAAAATCATTCTGTTGAGCACTCGGTTGGGGAGCAGGGCTGCGCCCCCCTCTGCGCTGGGTCTGCGCTTCAATGTACGCTCCTCGCAAAAAATAGTTCTGTTGAGCACTCGGTTGGGGAGCAGGGCTGCGCCCCCCACTGCGCTCGGCTTTCTATAATGGTTCTCCGATTGCGCTCAAATTTTCCAGACTTATACTTGAGAGGATTACCTACATGCGTAATGAGTTTTATCAATAGTAGAACATTCCAAGGCACAATTTACTCATTTTAACTCCTTTTAAGCTTTAACCCTTCAATTGATAAATAACAATTAAATGTAGCGTTATACCAAGATTTAATACATAAAATTATATCATTTAAACACATTAAAGTCGGTATAAAATAAGCCGATCAAACATCCCCAACTTAAACCTTGATCATCCCGAGCAAGAAAACTAAATCAGACTTTAATGTTTCAGATTTCATTTACCAAGCATGCGATAAATCTGTGACTCTCTAATTAATTTATCAAATTAGTAATAGCCTTCATACTAAATATTCATGCATGATCATAACTAAAAATCTATTTCTGTTACACTGTGTTAAAACCGCTATCAACACTTTACCTCCCAAACATTCCTCACCATAAACCACCTTTTTTGCTCAAGGTTACATGAATGCAATTTTACCGGTTTTGATGCTTATAATGAACTCACTTATCATTTGATAATTTCTCTCTTTTTTTAGCACACTTAAGAGTTATTTTTATTAAGGGTTTGAGCATGACTTTCTAACGAGTCCATGTAACAGAAAATCAATCAACCGCTCCCAAGCAAGTTGGCTTTAGGGGGTTAGGTATAGAATACCCCTCAGACTTCTTTTCCGAACTCGTTAGGCCACCCCTTACAGTTTAAGCACCTACGCCTCACGGATTTACTTGCAACACTCCCCCTTATTGCTTAGGTGTATCGACGTCTTTTGAAATGTTGGTTTTGATAAAGTGTTTTATTCTTTAAAACCACACACAAGTGTAACATACTCAAATTCTTTTATTAATCTCATGCATGCACATTTGTTATGACTCTTTTTAATAAATTTCAAATTAACTCGATCATCACCGATATCACTTGGTATTAATCTACTTCCTAACTAGAATCATCATTTTAAGTTACTTGTTCAAACCAAAATAAATTAGGGAGATAAGACCAATGCAATTCTACTTTTAATTGGTTAATCAAAAACACTATTATTCAAGGGTGAACACACAAAATGCAAAATAAAAACTAAAAACTAAAAATTATGAGAAACTAAACTAACTTCGATGCACGGACACTCACACACTACTATTAAAGCATAATAAAAGGAACCGAAGAACCTGATCATTGAATGCAAAATCAAAGGGTTGATCGCCTCCTATCTTCCGCAATGTAATCATCCACTCATATAACCACATCTCCTTGCAAGTCAATCCTCCTCTTCAACTTTGGACAATATTGTCTCAATAGCAATATGGATTAGACTGAGATTCAAGTGGATGAGCGTATGAATAATGTAAAATCATGCCTAAAAAATGAATGTATTTATTTTCATGACACCGTTAAATAATTAGCGAGATAGTCGTTTGAAGGCGCAGTTGGGGTGGAATAACATCCCCAACTTAATTATCTACCAATTCTCGTTATATTACTTAAAAGTCATGAGAATACTATTAATTTGACAAATTGTAATGATGCAAGTTAATTAAATACAATAAACTAGAATGCATACGCGCGATTCATATCATGATCTAATTAAAAGGTGAGTTAAATCAGTTTAAACATTGGTAATTGGGGTGAGGGCAAACTTCCCCAACTTAATTCTCTACTGCACCTATTTTTTTTTCCTTTTAAATCACGCATGATATGCATTTGAGAACTATAAACTATAATGCACTAAAATAACAATAATTGGAACCTTAAACTAAATAAACATAAATATACACTAAACCTCACTTTCGTAGGGATCACGATTGCACTTAGCATGTGCAACAAGCCTTTAAACCCCCCGGTAGCCCGGGTGGACGAGTTATAGTCTCGTGAGGATTTCTATTGAACACACCCACAAAGTTCGTTGGGTTGCCTCCCAAGAAGCGCTAAGTTTTACGTCTTCAGCCAGACGGTACCTCTTCAAGGTGGTTTGTCACCTTGTCAACACACATTACCCGGATATTTGATTGGTTTTTCCCTTCGTGCGATTCGTACTCCATAGGTACCTGAAATATCATGAAAAACAATTAACATTGAATTAGATCCAGTTTCAGGCATAAAACTTTTTAAATAATAATTGAAATAAAGGAGTTCGAAATATGGATTTGTCTCCGTTGATGGTTGTAGCAGATCTTGTATAACAACTTCACTTTCGACTCTCTCTTCCTCGTTAAAGTTTAGCAATTCCGAGGACGTCTCTTGATGGATATTTTGATGCTCGAATCCTCGCTCATCATAAAAGTCATCATCCGGCTCCATGTACATCTCCCTCTTCGCTTCTTGTTTTAAAAAAAGATCGGTGATTTGCCCCCATGTGTTCACGAGATATTGGAGATGTTTGGTGCTTGCCTCCATAAATGTCATGCATTTCTCTCATGGATGTCATGACATTCTCTTGATAGCACCGATTTTCATCATATAGTTGCTGCTGAGATGGATAATAATCATTATAATAATACTCATCGGAATCCGGATGTCGTTCCCATGGATTGTACGAATCACGACTCGAGTAGTAAGAATCATGATTATCATAATTTGAAAAGTATTGATCATTATAATCCGAGTGATTATGTTTGGATGGATAATCATAACTATATGATTCCATTCCAAGCAATTAAACAAATAATAAAAGCAAAAAACACAAAAAATAAAAAATAAAATAAAATAAAATAAAATAAAACTAAATAAAAATAATGAAAATAAATTAAATAAAATTAACCCAAAGTAAACCTAAACAACTACCGTAAAACAAAACTAATAAGCGCACTAGCTCCCCGGCAACGGCGCCATTTTGACATCCGCTCGTCGTAAAGCGTTCAAAATTAATTTATAAAAACACCAATCACCTTAACTTATAGCTAGGGTAAGTGGGATCGTCTCCTCAGGGAGCATGTGGTTATCAATATTATTCTACGATAGTTATTAATTATTAATAAAAACTAAGTAACGGAAGGAAGTGGTTGAGTGAAACTTTGGAAGAATAATTATAGCTTTGTTACGAAAACTTAAAGATTGAAGTAAGAACACCAACGACTTCGGGTTTAAGGTTTGGGTGGAATTATGGATAATCGACCTAGGGTTGCAAATAACTTAATTATTTATTATTCCGTTTAATTATCTTTATAACCTAACCACATAGACATAGTCATGACAATCACATCTATCGCAATCCGTATTTTGGGCACGAATCGTGTCATGTTCACAGTCCGTCTTAACTCCTAATCTAATGAGCTCGGCACGGCATGTAACACGGCTACGACGCGTCTTACGATAAAAATATAAATAGAAGCGAACGGAACAATATCTTTAAATAATAATCACACAGAAAACTAAATAAAACATATCCTTCGTTACAATAATAAATCAACGAAAACAACATAAACACTTAGCTAATAAACAAACCCTTGAACGATAACGATATGATCATCAACCAACGCGTACGAAACATTGAACTTGTCAGGAACATGCTTCGTAGTGGTCGGATTGATGGGGGAAAGATGGAGCGTAGAAGGAACCAAACCCCCAACCCTTCGCCGTTGGTTTCGCGCAGACTACATCGCGATGGATGAATCTGGGACTTTCTTCCTCCTTTTATCTTCAATTTCTCCTAAAAAATATGTCTATTTTTTCGTCTGATATGAACCCATATTTATAGGCAGCTCTTTAAAACCCTAAAAATCACGAAAAAACTATTTTATGGGTTGGGCGCAGCCGTGGGCGCAGGCATGCGCCCCACCCTGCGCTTGGGTCAGCGATCGCGTATTTTGGTAGAAAAAATCATTTTGTTGAGCACTCGGTTGGGGAGCAGGGCTGCGCCCCCCGCTGCGCTGGGTCTGCGCTTGCCCTGCGCTTCAAAGTACGCTCCTCGCAAAAACTAGTTCTGTTGAGCACTCGGTTGGGGAGCAGGGCTGCGCCCCCCACTGCGTTTGGCTTTCTATAATGGTTCTACGATTGCGCTCAAATTTGCCTGACTTATACTTGAGAGGATTACCTACATGCGTAATGAGTTTTATCAATAGTAGAACATTCCAAGGCACAATTTACTCATTTTAACTCCTTTTAAGCTTTAACTCTTCAATTGATAAATAACAATTAAATGTAGCATTATACCAAGATTTAATACATAAAATTATATCATTTAAACATATTAAAGTCGGTATAAAATAAGCCGATCAAACAGATAAGGGGAAAGCATCTGTCGGACCTAGTTCTTAGGTCTCCCAAGATCAAGTGAAGTTTTCATAGACCACTACTCCAACAATCTTTTGGTACAGAACTGAAGATGATAATTGTGGTGGTTCGGGTAGATTTGCTTTGTATGGTGATATGTATTAGACTAGTTTGTACCCTTTAATAGTTTAATTTGAAAACTGTAACTGTACTGAAATTTTATTAAACTTAATCCTAATGTTTTTATTGTAATTCATAATTCCGCAACTTAATTACTTTCATCTTAGTTATGATTGATATCGTATTGCAATTTATGGGACCTAGACGCTGAGGACTGCCCCGTAAGGGTGGTCTTCACAGAAAACTATAATTTTGAAATCCGTATGGATTAATTATGTAATTTAATCTTTAAAAAATACAGAAATTCAAGAAAGTTTAATTGAACATTTAATGTAAAAAAAACCCTTAAGTTAGACCATTTTTGTGATTAAAATCTCTAATCAATTTTCGTTGCATAAAAAACCTCAGACTTTTGCTAATTTCTTTTGGTTTGTAACGATTAATGATATTGTAACTTTTACTTATTTTTTTATTATTTACTGATGATGAATAATGGTGGACCCAGCCACCGAAGGACTCGTTGCACAAATTTGTGTCGCGTTTACGGTTCAAAAGTTAAAACAATAATTTTAGTCGGGTCGGGTCAACACGCGAATACTTTAGTTGGATCGTTTCTACAAACTTTTGAAGACGGATCGTCATTACTACCACTTTCCGTTAACTTCCTTTTAAAAATTTATCCATTAATCCTACAATTAACAAAGTAACAATTAAATAAACTAAAAACACGAATGACAAATCACAATTAAACTTTAAAACCTAGATTACATAAACTTTGAACATTAAATTCAACCCTAGATTACAATTTAACAATTAAAGAAACTAAAAACACAACAAATCACAAATCAATTTCAACTTTCAAATTTCAATTAGACATCGCAAAATTGATTTCTTACACACACTTTAAACTTTTAATCAAAAAAATTGAAAACTAAAAAACATAAATCTTATTCAACACAAATCACAAATTCACAATTAAACCCTAATTTCAAGTAATGAGGATCGAATATTCAAAAAATAGCACAATACTAGAATTAATGCATAGAGATAAATGATTAGGAAAAGGAATTGAGCTTTTAAAGTAAAATTATAATTGGGTTTGAAATTGGGTTAAAATTAATATTGTGTTAAAATAGAATATTGGGTTAATGGTTTAAATATTAGTATTCGATTTATTGGGTTTTAATTTTTGAAATATGATTGGAGGTTGTTGACATGTTGTTGATTTATTGATCTATTGTATTAATTATTTATTTAGTTATTTAGGCAATCAATTTTTCGAGGTATTAATATTCTTTTAATAAAGTAGCAAACATAAAATTTTTGTTGAATACTATAAGGCGTATAGTATTCACCTAGGTGTGGGATGGGGTGTGTGGGGTAGGGGTGGGTAGGTGAGATGAGAGTGGGGTATGGTAGGTGGATAGGTAGACTAGAATGGGGGTGGGTTAGGGGTGGGTGGGTGGGTAAGAGTATGGTGAGAGTGGGGTATGGTAGGTGGATAGGTAGGCTAGAAAAGGGGTGGGTGGAATGGGGGTCGGGTAGGGGTAGGTGGGGGTGAGTTGGGGTGAGAGTGGGGTATGGTAGGTGGATTGGTAGGCTAGAGTGGGGTGGGTGGAATGAGGGCGGGGTAGGGGTGGGTAGGTGAGAGTGGGGTATGGTAGGTGGATAGGTAGACTAGAGTGGGGGTTGGGTGGAATGGGGGTGGGGTGGGAAGGTGGGGTATGATAGGGGGTAAGGTGGGAGTGTGGGATGGTATGGGGTAGGGTAGGTAGGGTAAAGGTGGGTTACAATAGGTAGGGTAGGGTGGGTAGAATAAGGGTGAAAAAGGCTAGGGTGGGGTTAAGTGGATGGGAATAGAGTAGGATGAGTAGATGGTTGAGGGTAGGTTAAAGGTAAGGCATGGTAGGGCTTTTGGGTAGGGTTAGGGTAGGGTAGGTATGAGGTAAGGTAGGGTGGATAGTGTTAAGGGTAAGGTGGGGGTAGGTTAGGCGTGGGTAAGGGTACGGGTAGGGTGGGTAGGTGGTGGGTGGGATTGGCAGTTGAGGTTAGGTCGGCGTGGGGTAGGCCGTAGGGTAGGGTGGATCATAGATGAAAATTTAAAAATTAAATGAGTCAATCTAGATCACGATCCGTCTGTCAAAATAATTGGATCATGGATCAAATCCATGATCTTAATTGGATCATCGATCTGTTGGATCATGATCAATCCAATCCAAATCCATCCATTGTCAGCCCTACTATAAGCTGTACACATAAAAATTCATTGATTGCACATATAAATTTTTTTAAAAATTTTCCACTACGAAACGAGATTATTTGGGAATGACCCGCGGGCTACCCTCATTCTCACCTAGGTCCGCCTGTGATGATGAACCGACTCGAATTTTTGAGACCTGAAAAATCTTGAAAGAGTCACAAACACTCGTACAATCGTTGCATTGTTAAATTTCGATCATTACAAAGAAGCTTTCTTTGATGTGGTGGAGAATACAAAGCCATTAGATAGTTGTGTTTCATGATCAATTATATTAGTATTTTTTGTATAGTTGCAATATAAGTTAATTGACAAGTTATAGCTACAGGACAAATAACTACAAGTTTCCAAAAATTTATCTCGCCAAAATTTTGAGAAAACAAACAAAATTATGATGTATTATATTTATATATTTTCAAATTTGAAGTGTCCAAAGGCATATTAACAACTTATATATTCATAAGAATAACAATAAATCATATTCAAAAATAGAAAAGTTTGAGCAAGAAATCGAAAGCGAAGATATTTAAAAAAAATCCATTATGATCATCATATTTTATATCTGCTTCATCTTCGATATATTTCAAAGCAATGCGTTTTTGCCATGATACACAACTCACTTAATCTATAACAAGCCATTTAAGAAACTTTCTAACGAGCTAGTTAACTAAGCTCATTATCTTATTACTCAGTAGTTAAACTTTCATATTCTACTAACTTTTATCGACTGATATACAAACATCTGTAAAATCACAAAACATTTAATCCCACGGGTCACAAGATTGGCTTGGTTGGTAAGACTTGAAATTCTTCAAAGAAGGTCTGGAATTCTGTTTATGCATGTTTCAACTCGCATGAAAAATCAAATATTACCGAGAAATGTTGAATCAAATAATATGTATGTTGAATCAACGTGTTATTACATGGTTCAACAAAAATGTTGAAATCAAAGAGAAAATGATCATTTTGTCTTCGTTTCAACATTCACTGTTGAATCACGAATTAACACATTAATTCAACGTATATGTATTTGGATTCAACATTTTGCATCATTCTCACCAATATTATATATATATATATATATATATATATATATATATATATATATATAGGGGTGGGTTCAATGGAGAACTTATGCATCGAAAAACCTTGGAGAACCACAATGCATCGCTAGAAAATTGAAAAGCATCACGTATAAAACGATGCATCACGTGGAAATAATGATGCATTACGGGGGAATTGTGATGTATTTGTGGTGGTGCATGGAAATTCTTCAAGGTTCTTCGATGCATGGAGGTTCTCCATTGAACCCGCCTATATATATATATATATATATATATATATATATATATATATATATATATATATATATATATATATATATATATATATATTATACAACAATAGTGACTGTGTTATTATTTGGTGATGGGGTTGCACTTGTTGGTTCAATTTTTCTCATCATAAAACCAGGTGGTGGGTGAGAACTATTATCTTCATCATGGTATACATATGCAAAACCACCATGCCTTGTTAAATCCATTCCTTGCATTTCATCCTCTTTTGATACCCTCAACAACTTTAGTTTTTTCAACCCGAAAAACAACGGTGCCATCGTCGAGCTCACCCACCCGACGATCACCAGTATTTCGAGTATCTGGGCGGCGAATAACTTCCCTCCGCCGCCCATGAACAACCCATAAGGCCGTCCTATGGCGTACACTTCATGTACGTATTCTTTCTTGGCAAACAACCCGGTGAATAATAGTCCCCAAGCTCCACATCCGCCGTGTAATTGTGCGGCTTCTAACGGGTCGTCGTATTTTACCTTTTCGGCTAGCTTGTTAAATCCTATTAGAACCCAAGCTGCCACGAAACCGCAAACGACTGCGGCCCATGGCTCGACAACAGCACACCCGGAGGTAATTGCTGCAAAACCTCCGAGCAAGCCGTTACAGACGTCGGTCACGTTCCAGTGACCGACTAGTAGTCGTTTGCCGAATAAAGTAGTGAGTGCTGCGGTGCATCCGGCTAATGTGGTGGTGACAGCTGTCCTTGCGATCGCGCTCCATTGACCGTAATAAGCGTTTGAAGTTCCGTATGATTTCGAGATTGTGAGAAAAGAACCTGGATTGAAGCCGTACCATCCGAACCATAAAAGGAACGTACCTAAAACGACAAGGGACGCACTGTGGCCTCGTAAGGCCACAGATCGTCCCGTACGGTCAAACCGACCAATTCTTGGACCTTCGATTAAGGCACCCCAAAGGCCAGCAATCCCACCCACCATATGGACCACACCCGAGCCAGCAAAGTCAATGGCTCCTGAGTCAAACAAGAGACTGCCACTGGTTCGTGAGGCACTGGCCCAACCATCACTTGACCACACCCAATGTGACACTATTGGATACACAAAACCTGTAACCATTTAAATTAATTTATTAATTAACATATTAATTAATTTATTAATATTAATTAAAAGTGAAAAATCAAACGTCAAACATGACAAATATATATTAATTTTTAAACATCTAGTTGTTTTGCTGACCTACTACTATTATTATTATTATTATTATTATTATTATTATTATTATTATTATTATTATTATTATTATTATTATTATTATTATTATTATTCAAGTATTGTCAATATAAAATAAAAATTTTATATTGTCAAATCTATTCCGTAAATAGTAATAAATTGATAAGTTTTTTCACTGCCCGTAATGCCATGCTATTATCAACGATTAACTAGCTGAATACCCGTGCGTTGCTCGGGTGATGTGTGATGAAATTAATATTTATAATTAATTTTTTTTGAACGAAAAATTAACCTACTCCTATTCCTAAACTACCATTTTGCCCCAAATGGGGACTTCAGAAGTTAGTTCCACTGCCTAAATTCCAACTTGTCCTCCGACGAGAGTTGAACCCGTGACCCAACACTTATACGTCACCTCTCATATCAAATGAGCTAAACCCCATTAGTTTTTATAATTAATTGATGACATAACAAAAAATTATTTTTATAAGTAAACTATACATTGTTTGCGAAGAAAATGCTACTTATATTAATCGATGAATATTATTTATTACACATAATTATATTTGAAGTCTATACATATCTAGTTTAATACATGTGAGTTGATCAAAAGACTGATTTTAGTTAAAAAAATCGTGTATAAGAATGAAGAATATAGGAAAATAATAATTTACAATAAAATGAAAACCCATCATTTTTCTATCAACTAATATACAAACACGTATTTGGCTATTTGCAAAGTATTACTTACAATATCGTCTAACATAATTATATAATAAAAATTTATTTAAACCAATTAATAAAATGTATCAAACAAAATCAGTTATCATAAAAAAAATTAATAAATCTTAATAAAATCACATTGAACAATTTAAACGGCAAATGACATATCTCATTGGCTAAAAATTTATTTTGAAACATTATCGCTTCATTATTAACAGAGATCTTCATTGTTTTTCATGGTATACTGAAAAAATATTAAAACATGTGTAATTTTGAAACATGAATACATAAATAACACAAAATAATGAGAAGCTTTAAATGTAAAAAAAAAGTATATCAACGCGATGTTTTTTCCGAGGTTTGAATTAGGGATGACACAATTTTGACCTAACGCACGGGACGATAAAAAATGGCTCGTAGTTAAAAAAGTAAGCTAGCACATAATTTCTTCTAAATAATAAATGTCATATGTTTACCTATTTTATAATATATGCTAATTAAAACACTAATTTTATATGTTTATTTGCCGTATTATATATGTTTATTAAACCGAATCATCAATAAAATTTAAATCTAAATGTATATCTTATATATATTTAATAAATTTTTTTTTCCATTTGCTTATAAATATTTTAGATAAACATTATATAAAATTATTAAATTTTCAAAAAGTAAACAAACGATATATAAAAAAATGTTTCATAATATTTTGTTTATTATAATAAAATATAAAATATTGTTTTATCTATAAACTAAAATTTTAATCTATATTAATTAAAATAAATATATTTATAAATGAAAATTTTAGAATAATCAACTATTTATATCTGTTTTATAAAACTATAAAAATAATAATTTTGAATAATTAATGTTTAGTTGTAATTTGTATACGTAGATAAATATCCCATTATTTTATGCAAGTTTGTTAGTATTGATAGGACTGCTGATGTTATCCCATTATTTTCTGAATTTTAACAAATTATATTGCGCCAAATCAGCGTCCTTAATTTTCTGAATTTTAACCAATCATATTGTGCCTAATAAGCCTTAATTTTCTGAATTTTAACCACTAATATTGCGGCACGTGAGCATTTTTTCTCTCTGCTCCGTCGGCAATATATATATATATATATATATATATATATATATATATATATATATATATATATATATATATATATATATATATATATATATATATAAAATTGATAGGTAACAGTCATATTTAATAAAAATTAATATTAATACAATATATATCTAAATCTATTATAAAATGATTTGAATTTAGATTAAATCAAACAAAATATTATTTTTTAATAAATAAAAACTATAATATGATAAAAAGTTTATAAGGATGATAAATGGTAATTATTATACGTATATTATATTTTTAAAGTCCACAAAAATAATAGCTTTAAATAAATAAATATATTATTGTTGTATTTTTTTAAACAAAATATTATGTTTTATGATTTAGTAACAAATATATATTGAAAAACATTTGTATAATACGTGAGGAAATAAACTAGTACTTAAATAAATTAAATTAATAAACTGATGCATTTTTGGTCATATCAATGACCAAAAATGAATCAGTTAAATTAAACGTCAAGATCACCTGTTAAAAACGAAGAGTAAATAAGATACGCGACGAATTGAGTTCTCTCAGCAATCGAGCCACTCGTAATCCCCGCAGCGGCTATAGCAAATGCCCATTGGTACAGAAAAAAACTATAGTCGTAAACAGCTGACGGGATCGATTTAAGCCCGAAATAATGTTTTCCAATGAACCCGTTCGATGGTCCACCAAACGCGAAAGCGAATCCAAATATATAATACGATAGGCCACCCGCAGCGGCATCAAGTACGTTCGTAAGCATGATGTTCATCGTGTTTTTAGCCCGAACCGATCCAGCACATAGCATGGCGAAACCGAGCTGCATGGCGAACACGAGATACGCTGAGAAAAGAAGGTAGGTATTGTCAATGGCGTATGTGGTGTCGGTGAACTTATCGGAGGTGGCGGTGAAGCGGGTGCAGATGTAGTCGGCAGCGGCGGTGGCGTTGCCGGAAAGGCCGAGAAGAGAGGTTAGATCGGCGGCGGAGCAGGTGGGGATCGATGCCATTTTGTTTGAAAATTTTGAATTAATTAAAGGTTGAATTAATTGAAGGTGAAGTGATATGTGAGTTGATGTTTTATAGAAGGAGAGGAAGAGGAAAAATGTTGGATTTTATGAAAGTCAACGCTTCTTGATCACTCATTAGGAAACAAATAATATTTTTACTTTAAAATAGTTGTCATGATGACCATAATAATTAATTCAATGTTAAAAAGATCAAAAGGTAGGTGTTTTTTAGGTTTTGGTTTGCTGTCTAAGTCTCATTTTTTTATCTGTACTGGTACTGCTTCGAATCCGTTTCGGTACCTGATTAGACAAAGATGGTACGGTACTCGGGATTCAATACGGGTGGGTACGGTACTAGTTCCAAGCTCATTCCTACTGTACAGTTTATAACAACTTATGAGAGTTTATAGGGTAGCGTTTGGTTCGTGAAATGAAAGTCAAATGAATTTAGAATTAAAATTAAATTATAATATGTTTGGTGATAAGGCATAGAAGATAGTTTTTAGTTTTAGTTAAGAATGTAGGTAGTAATCTAATTCATGTATGATTTGTAATCACTACAACAAAATCAATCTAAAGCAACATGAGAAAAGTGTTGTGTTAGACCTTAAAGTGTTGCTATAGGTCTAATGTGACACTTTATGTAGTGCCACCTTAGCCAACGTCGCCTTAGGTTTAAAGCGACACTTTCACTAGATAATGCAACACTTTTCAAAAGTGTTGCCATTATTTTATAAATACAACACTTTTTAAATGCAACACTTTTTATATTATGAAGCAACACTTTTTAATGTGTTGTCATTATTTTATAAATGCAACACTTTTTAAATGCAACATTTTTTATATTCAAAAGCAACACTTTTAATTTATTGTTACCAACTTATAGCAACACTCTACTTATCAAAGAGAATACTTATCAAATGTTGTCATTATGTAAATGCAACACCATTATCAATCTATTGCAACACTTTATTATTGTTTTAAATTACATAAATACAATATTTTCTAGACAAAAGAAACACATTCATTATTTTTTAAATTTAATGTAAATACAAATATTTATTTAATTGCTTCGTGATAGTTTTTCTACTTACAATTCAATTTAACAAAAATAATATCATTTCATAACATATCGATCAAAAAGTATTTCAAGTATATAAAAGTTTACAACCAAAATAAAGATCATCAAATATACAAACGATACAATAAAAAAGTAAATTACAATCTTGGGAATGTATATTCAATTTCTCTTCTTGTAATTTCTTTCATACGAAACCGACGTTTATCATACACAACTCTCCTTTTGCCGATCACTTTGCATATGTGAAAAGAAAGTAACTAACCTGCAACATATGAAAACACGTACAATATATACCATATCGTTAGTGTGTTTTCTAAATTATAAATGATAACAAAAACGTACAATATATACCATTTTTACGGACAGAATATAAGTTAAACAAATGTGGAGAGCACGTAAATATTTTTTGTTTTTGTTTAATTATAAAATTGTTGCTGCTGTCTTTTATTGTTCAGGCTGACACTTAGCCATATGCTAAGTTTCAGAGTCTACACATGCATTAACACACCAATATTTAGCTAATTATACTATTGTTTCTAGGCTGGAAAGGGGTTGTTGTTACATGGCTTAACTATCCAACATATTTACACGCAGACTTATATTTACTGCACACTTAAAGCCCCCTGGTACACTAATTTTCATCTATTTCAGCAGCAAAATACAAGGCTTAATGGCGATTTAAAATTTACAAATGATATATCAACAATATATAAACCATATAAAACCAAACTGAAGGCAAATGACCTCCTTTGGCCATTTCTCAGAGTCAAAAACAGTACCAAACAACATCTGGACAGCATCATTTTAAGTCTGACTTTTATTTTAATTCATGGAGTTAAGACTTGTCCATTGACCAAACTTTGCAATTTGCTAGCAGAGGACCACACTTAGTGTACCAAATCTTTACTACTTATATAAGAAACATTAGTGAGTGGCATTCAATACGAACAAGTTATCAATGAAATGGTCATGCAAATGCTCATGCAAATACTGGTTCGTGAAGTATCAAAGAAAGAATGAGATACATACAACATAAACATGTATGAGGTATTTTCTAGTTTATTTTTATTTTTTATAATTAATATCAAGTACGTTATTCCTATATTACAGTATGGTTAGTTTATCACATATCAGTATGTCACAGTCTCATAGATGTATACGTTGGTCGTGTTTCAGATTACCATTCATAGATCAGAATGAGGAGAAAATTGAGTACTACAATTTTAATTTTCTTAGATGATTGACCTCACATAGATTGATTAGAACCGAATAACATAATAAAATTATGGGATTATTATGAAAAAAATCATCATGTTTTCACATTTTTTATGTTTTTGTCCCTTTATGTTATTTTTTTTGGGTTTATTATGAAAAAAAAACAATATGTTTTCATGTTTTTTGCGTTTTCGTCCTCCGTGTTAATTTTTTTCATAAAAAAACCTCAACTTATTCTTTTCTTATTGGTTTAGTGAAACTTGGACATTAGAACCCGGTTTTTCAGGTTTTTAAAACCCGGTTCACAAATTATAACCGGGGTCTAATGTCCAAATTTCAGTAAACCAATAAGAAAAGAATAACTTAAGGTTTTTTATAGAAAAAAATAACATGGAGGGACAAAAACACAAAAAACGTGAAAACATGTTGGTTTTTTTTATAATAAACCCTTTTTTTTTCATAAAAGTCTTTAGGTTTTTTTTTCTTTTTGGTTTAGTGAATTTGGACATTAGAACTCGGTTATAATTAGTGAACCGTGTTTTAAAAAACTGAAAAACCAGATTCTAATGTCCAAATTTCACTAAACGAAAAAGAAAAAAATTAACTTGAAGACTTCTGTGAAAAAAATAACATGGAGGGACAAAACGCTAAAAAACGTAAAAATATGTTGGTTTTTTTCATAATAAACCCTAAACTCATTTATAAAATAAACACCAATATTATAGTTTGAATATTCTATATGATTTGTATTTTCACATTGTATGGAAACTGTTACCGAGTTTGTTTAACAATAGGGGTGAGCATGGGGTGGTTCGGTTTTTGGCCAAACCCAAACCGAAAATTCCGGTTTTTAAAACGGAGAAACCGTTCGGTTTTGGTTTTTCCAGATTTCGGTTTTTCGGTTTGCACCCGTGGGTTTTTGGTTTTCGAAAACAGTTTGGGTTATGGGTTTAAACCCGAAAACTTTTAGACATTTTTTTTACTAAAATTGAGTTTTTTTACTAAAGTTATGATTTTATTCCTAATATTAAACACTATTTGATACATTATTAAAAAATAATTGCTTACTTTTGGATTTTTAATCGACTTATATGTTAGTTTGATACTTTGATTTACAAAAGTTGGATATTAAATATTAATTTAGTTAGTTTGATACTTTAATTTATAAAACTTACAAACTTAGGCTTTGAATTAATTTAAGTAAGTGGCATCAAGTAAATTTATAATAAGAATGTTTATACCAATTAATTAACATTTTCTACATCACAAATAATTAAAATAAGCATATTAACAATATCAATTAATTAGCATTTTAACATTATAAATATCAATTATACATATATAATTGAAAAATGCTTCAATGTGAATATAAATAAAAGAAGCTTTGTAATATATAAGTAGATATAACATCAAATATAAGTGAAAGTAGAAATAACTCAATAAATATATAAAATATTTATAAAAATTTAATTAATTTTAAGAAACCGGTTCGGTTCGGTTTTGATATGGAATCCGAAACCAAACCGTTATTCCAGTTTTTTTAGTTTTGGTTTTTTCGATTTGATTTTTTCGGTTTTTTGGGTTTCCGGTTTGGTTTTTGCTCACCCCTATTTAACATGCAACTTATATGAGCTTAATCTTTTGTTTTTTTAAGCTCTAACTAATGCATTTTTTTTCCCTAGAAGCTTATTAAAACATAAGATCTTAATTCAAATAGTTAGAGTTTATACAAAATAAAATCATCAAAATAGCATTATTAATTATGATTCTAATTTTGTATGTATATTTATATGGCTTTTATGTCATTTCATATTATTAAGTTCCACTTTTCTACTTTACTAGTTCATATATTAACAAAAGATTCAACTAGTTTTTCTCAGAAAAGATCATTATCTACTTCATAAAAGATAACTAATAAAATCTAATTTTTTAATATATTCGTATTCTCCAGGTCTTTTAGTAGGGGTGACAATTTTGACCCAATGAGTCAAATGGACCGAATAATTAAATTGACTCACTGTAGCAGCTAGTTGTTTGGTACCTAGTGCTTTATGCCAACTAATCCGTTGTCGATCCGTCACAAATTCGTTGCTTATTCGTCACAATTTTTGTCGTTGCTACGTACGGGTGAACACGGTTCGGTTCTCCTTAAATCGTTTTTTTAGTCTTCATCATTTACTCCTCTTTCTTTTAGTAGGCGTCAGTCTTCTTCATCTGGCCGCATTGCATGGCCGGTTTAACGACTATAATCTCGACAAAACTGGTTGCTTCGATTTGAAAAATTCTCAAAGCAAACCAGCCAACTAAAAGTTTGGATGGACCGGCCAAACCCAAATAATCGGTTTGGTTCGGCCGGCTTCATAGTTTCATTTAGAAACTTCGAATTAATTTATAGATATTCTAACAAATTAAAATTAAACAAACATATAAATTTGCTATTACTAATACACAACATAAAAAGATTAAAGTACAATCGATATCTTGTTGTAATTAGTAAAAAACTAAACTTAAATGGGTAAATTGTTAAAACATAAATGGATGTTGCATTTTATTGACATTTGATTTAACAATTATAAGCATGTTTATAGAAAATGCATTTGTATCATATTGTATTCGTCTATTTGATTCTATAATAAGAAATATTAGTATTTTTAAATTACTAAAATCAATTTATAAAGAATTACATACATTTATTTTAATATTTTAAAGATTGATGAAAGAACACAATAAACATATATATATATATATATATATATATATATATATATATATATATATATATATATATATATATATATATATATATATATATATATATATATATATATATATATATATATATATATATATATATATATATAGGGTTGGGTTCTGGTATGAACCCTCATTACCGTGAGAACGTGAGAACCACTCTAAAAATTTATGCATTTAATGTATAAAATTATGCATTTGATACCAAAATTTATACATTTTGATAAATTTATGCATTTCATATAAAAATTTACGCATCTCATAATAAATTTGTCCACTTTATATACGAATTTGTGCATTTGACAAAATTTGTGCATTTAATGTTCAAATTTGTGCATTTAGTGTAAAATTTGATGAATTTAATTTTTAAAGATATATTTAATGTTAGATTATAATATTTATTAATATTGAAAACCAATAATGGTTTTAAGTTATAAATTTAAATTTTAAATTTGTGCATTTGATGTACAAATTTGTGCATTTTGAAGGGTTCTCACGGAATTTAAGGTTTCTTATGTGATTCTAACTCTATGTGTGTGTGTGTGTGTGTGTGTGTTCAGGTTCAAAAACGTACCTCTCGAAATCAAGTGCACCCGAAGGTACCAACCTTAAAAAACCTTTTTTAAAATTTTTTTCTCATAACTATGTTTAAATTAATGTTATACACATGATATATGAATTTCACATACATTCACACTTTCTGTGTCCTTAAAAATTATGTGATGCTCAATGCATATTTATGTGAATGGCCATTCATGTGAATGGTCATTTCACACAATGTGAATGGTGTGAATGACCATTCACATGATCTTTTTTTACCATTCACAAGATTTATGATGTTGCTCCTTTTAAAAAAAAGTTTTATAATGTTGTCTTAGACATGTCTATTGAAAAAAAAAATATATGTGAATGATGATCATTCATATTAGGGTACGCTGGAATCTCATAGGTACGCTGATGAACCTGATTCTATATCTATATATATATGTGTGTGTGTGTGTGTGTGTGTGTGTGTGTGTGTGTGTGTGTGTGTCTATATATATACATAGTCTAACTTGGCTAGTTCGGCCGAAAGTCCGGTTTGACATTGCAAAGTGCAAACCATCGGCCGGCCAGTGAACTCGGTTTGAAAACTTTTCCAACTAATCGGCCGAAAACTACTCTTCCAACCCAGTCGAATGACTTCGGTTTGGCCGGTTTAGTCGGTTTCGGTCTAACTGTGTTCACATCTATTGATTGCTGAATTCATCGCTAATACTTGTTTTCCTAATATTGTAGTTGTTTGGTACCTAGTGATTTATATCAACTAATCTGATCCGTCCAAAAATAAAACTCGTTTTACTCAACTACATATTTGTTTTTGTTGACAATAACAACCTTTTCTAGACTAATGAACATGGTACGAATCATTCTAACAATAGCAAATCCGTCCTGTTGAGATAGGGTAGATGGAAGTAGATATCGACATTGTCACATATATCACAAACTAAATGTATCCAAAATTATTTTACTCAAAACGACTAAAAAAATTAAAAAACTAAAATATTTAAAATATTAGTTAATAAATCAATAATATCAAAATAAAACCATAAAATATACATTAGAATAATAATAAACACTCAATATTATGTAAATAATCAATACTAAAGACATATAAAATTTTTATTAAATTTTTTATTTGAATTTTGGATATTTCAAATATCTCTGAATATCCGAAAATTTACAATTTTACTATCCGAATCCGAAATTTTGGATCTTTATATTGGATGCTCAAATTCGGATTTTTATGAACATCCCTAGTAATAGTATATTTAAGCAAGCTTACCCACTCACCTTGAGTGGGAGCAAGTAGTTTTTTTTTTTTTTTTTTTGGCTTGGCTTGTATTATTGAATGTATGGCCATTTTTTGATGAAAAAGATAAAGAAACTTCAATCACCATTTTTGGACCTTTTGTCCTCCTCTCAATCATCATTGATATTCTAATCAACTCTTTTTAACAATTGTCGTTTACCTAGTAAATCGACTATTATGCATCATGGTGTGTTGTCTATTCGGTATCGCTTGTCACTTCTTCTTTCGTTTTGAAGATGAGTCTGTCAATTTTTATCGATCCTGAATTATTGTGAATGGAGTTAATTACAAGACAAAATTTTTGTAGGCCCTAGCTCCATGTGGGGTTCGTTGAATATCAACCAAAATACCCTCACCCCAAAAAGATTGTGTCACCCGTTTATCGATGGATTGATGAATCAATTTTGAAATATATTCTAGAGTTAGTTAAAGATCAATCTTAAACCCTTTTAAAGTATGATATTAAAAAGAAAATAGTGACATTTAATGGTATTTTGAATTATTCTTGATGTGAATTCACAATATGACATTCAAAAAGACATGTCTGAATGACTGGTTGAATGTCGTCATTGGTCTATCCATCGTGTTGGTTCCAGAAACGTCCCAAGATGAAATGTTAGTAGATGTGCCCACGATTTGAACCAAGAATTTACTTGTACATTTATAATTGGGGAAATTGCACAAAAAACCTCTAAGTTGGATCATTTTTGCAATTAAAACCTCTAACCACTTTTCATTGCACAAAAACCTCCAACCGGTTAAAACTTTGTAAATTTGGGTTTTTTTCAAAAAATTTGACTTGCAACAGGTTTAGCCGGTTGCAACTTGATGACGTCAAAAATTTTAAATAGATTTTTGCGTAAAAAACCCCCAACTTGTATAGTTTTTTCAATTAAAACCCAAATCATTTTTCATTAGATAAAAAACCTCCAACCAACAAAGATAATTAAAATTTAGTCTTCACTGATTGCATTTAGATGACATGGATATTTATTAAAATTTTATTTATTAAACAAAGAATTCGTTTCACAAGAAACCTCCACCCTCTAGGCTCTAGCGAACCTCACTGCTCTGGCTGATCATATTCAGAAGCTAAAATGAAACATAAATAAACGAAATTGAACATAAAGTTGTACCTAAAAAGGCAACTCGTGAACACAAAACGAAATCGATTCCATGGCACAATTAAAGTTAAAATTTCAAGATTAAACGACAAAAGTTAATCGAATATACATACATAAAAAACAACATTGAACAAAAAGAGGGGATAGAGTAATTGGAGTTGCCGGAGGTAGAGGAGAAGCGGTAAATATGATTGTTAGTTAAAGGTGAGAAAAAAAATAGTTAAGGGTTTTAATCGAAAAAGTCACCAATTTGGGGTTTTTTTATGCAAAATTTCAGTTTAAGAATTATACATGTAGTGCCACGTAGGCGCCACGTAAGTCGGGTTTGCCATGTGGACGCCACATGTGTGCCATGTAAGCATTGTAACCTATTATAACAGGTAACGTCCTAATTTCAGAAGATTTTACCGGTTAGAAGTTTTTTGTGCAATAAAAAATGGTTAGGGGTTTTAATCACAAAAATGATCAAACTTTAGGGTTTTTTGCGCAAATTTCCCTTTTTAATTATCTGATTCGTATGTAACTCGTCAAAAGTATTTTTTTTATCATATTTAGTTTTATCTTAGTTCATCGTTCATGTTAGGTTTCGAGACCTCTTCAAAGGACTAGTAAACCTTTATCTCGCGTAAGATTCAAGATTAGGTAACGTATAACGTTCCTCGTCATTAAGACCAACGTTGTCACTTCTTCATGTCGACATACATATCGTGAACCATGTTTAACTCATTACATCCTATATTTGTTCTTGATGACACTAGTTTTCTTCACTTGCTCGTATGCTTAATTATTTTCGGAGTTAATGCTTATTGTTTAAAAACTTATGAAAATCACACATAGAGGATGTTTTGTAAACATTTAAAATTTTGAAAAGGTAAGTAACATATTATTATTGGAACATATGTTTGATTGCGTATGTATTTGATTAAATTGGTAAAAGAATCCATTTGGGTATATAATGGATGTTTAAGTCAAATATTACACTTTGACCAAGTGTTTTCACATGTCACATATATCATCCAACAAATAACTACTTTTACTTGGCACTGTGGATTAATATTGAAAATACCCTATAAACTTTTAGTATTCTCACGATTAAATCCCTAAACCTTTTTTTTTATTGTTTAAGTCTATAAACTATTTTTGTCTTCTTCAAAAGTATATATTTCTAACCGGCTATCGGAAAACCTGGTAAAACACAATCGACAAAACAAAAAGTTTAGAAACTTAATCGCTAAAATGTGTAGACATAGTGGATTTTTTCTAATATTAAGCGGGTGAAAAAACCAAAGTTTCTTGTTTTGTAGCCGTTCAAACAAGTCAAATATATACTTTTGAATAAGACAAAATTAGTTTAAGGACTTAAAGAATCAGGAAAAAAAAAGTTTAGGGATCTAATCACGAAACTGAAAAAAAAGTTTATAACGTTTTTTCAATATTAATCTTGTCACAAATAACGATATATTTCACATATAAAATAATCATAAGTTGAATTTTAATTTTTGTTCCCCATAACAAAGCAATATATAAAATAAGTTTAACTAGTTGCACCACAAATAGTATTAAAAGTAGATCTCTTGTTGATTCCAATTGGTAGGTTTAGACTTTAGAATATACTAGAGGTGGAAACTTCAAAGGGGACCACAGAGATTCCTTTTTTCCCTGGCTATCCATATTTCATTTTCTAAATCACTCCTTTTCAAATGTTACTTTATTTTATTAATAAAGATATCACTACTCTTTTTTCATATTTAATTCATTAATTCATGTATGTAAATTAATCTCAAGAGGCAACTACATATTTTATGCTTTTATATATATATATATATATATATATATATATATATATATATATATAGATTTAGGTTCAAGTGAGTACCACCTCTAATGCAGCGCACCAGAAGGTACCACCCTTAAAAGTAATTTTTTTGAAAAAAATTTTTATGAACATATTCTAATTAACATTACACAGATCATATGTGAATTTCACGCAAATCCGAACACTCTAAGTGTATGAAAACACGCATTACATAAATGCACGTTCACATGTGTTCAAAATTATGTAAGTGTGTGTTCACATCATTTTTTAGGAGCTAGGAGATGTGAACGTATGTGAAATTTACATATGATCTTCATAATGTTAATTAAAACATGTTTATGAAAAAAAAAAATTAAAAAAAGTTTTTTTAAAGATGGTACCTTTGGGTGCGCTGCATATATATATATATATATATATATATATATATATATATATATATATATATATATATATATATATATATATATATATATATATATATATATATATATATATATATATATATATATAGGGTTAGATTCTATGGGGCACCTGTGTGCATCGTGCAACTTAGGAACCTATATACACCGTTAGATCTAGAAATTAAATGCCTAAGATTACAATGGCAAAAGGATAATAAAGATGAAATTTATGTACGCATCATGACGCACGATTTACATATTAGATGTGCATAAGGGTATTTTGGGAAAAAATAATATATCAAGTAAACTCAAAATTAAATTTATATTGATTGAATATTTCATCATCTTCATTGACTGTGCATCTTCGTATTCATCTTTCCCAAGTTATGTATTATCGTCTTCATCGTGATGCATATTTGGAATTTAAACGTGTTAATTATCGTCTTCAACATGTTCATCATCATCTTGGTGTACCGCTAATGTGCATCATGTTTAAACCAAAAACATCAACATTCATCATTCGAAGCATAAACATCATCGTGATGCATTGCTGTTGTGCAACATGTTTGAACCAGGAACCATCAATATTCATCACCGTAAACATCGTGAACCAGAAACATCAACATCATCGTGATTTTTTGGTGTGCATTCATCCTTTAAACAATACACATCATAGTGATGCATTGTTCATCAACTTCATGATGCAGGCTGGCGAGATTGAGGGAGAATAAATGGAGGCCGGCGAGAATGTGAGAGAGAGAGAGAGAGAGAGAGAGAGAGGTGGTGGCCGGCGAGATTGAGGTGGAAGAAATGATGGAGGCCGCCGATTTTGAGAGAGAGAGAGGGGTGAGGGAGGGAAAGGTGGAAGAAAATAGGGTAAGTGGTTAGTGATATTATTTAGTTTCATATTTTCTAACTAATCTATTAATTAAAAGATTAATTAATTTTTTAAAATAATTAGTATTCCCGTATTACCCTTGTTGCATCCTTAGTAATTAGAATATGCATTTTTTGTTCCTTCCGGTTCCCAATGCATCGTGGTGCCCCATATATATATATATATATATATATATATATATATATATATATATATATATATATATATATATATATATATATATATATATATATATATATATATATATATATATATATATATATATATATATATATATATATATATATATATATATATATATATATATATAATATATATATATATATATATATATATATATATATATATATATATATATATATATATATATATATATATATATATATATATATATATATGGGTTCTTCTAAGAACCATAAAAAGTGTGGGAACCTAAGAACCTTTTATGGCCATTGGATTAATGATAATCAATGGTTGATATATTGGATGGCAAGTTTGTAATTATTTTGAACTTTGATAGTGGAGATCCTTGAAAATGTGTGAAAAGGATATTTTTGGAAGAAAAAATCTCATTTTTCTCTTTCTCTCTCTTACTTTTTTTCATTTTCATTTTATTTTTCTTTCATTATAATTGATTTTTAAAGTAAAAAACCGTTTTTTATTAAAAAAATTTATCTTTTCTATATAGAAAATTATTTAATTGCTAAAAAAATAACGTATTTTATATAGAAATATTATATGTTTATATAGAATATTTTTATTCTGTATAGAATATGTTAACGAACATATTCTATGTACAATCTACGTAGTTAGTCATGCATTCTACGTAGAATGACATGCAATCTACGTAGAATATCGTGTAAAATGTCAAATATCATATATTCTACGTAGATTACCTGATAAAATATATCAAAAACACATTAAACAAAAAAGATTTCATTTAGACATTTTATTAAATACTTGGTATGCAACTGATATAAAATATACAAAAAAGACATTGAATAATAATGTTAGTCTACATAAAAAAATATAGAAATGTATAAAAAAACATAAAAATATATGAAATATATAAGAAACATAACATTCTACATAAATTATGTGTGATTTTTTACAAGTAGTCTTGTATTATATTCTATTTAGATTATCATTTAATCTACGTAGATTATCATGTAATCTACGTAGATTATCATGTAAAACATCCAATAACTAATACAATCATTATAAATCTAATATCTTACAAATAATTTCATTATAAAACAT
Source organism: Centrapalus pauciflorus (assembly GCA_020465985.1). Lineage (NCBI taxonomy): Eukaryota > Viridiplantae > Streptophyta > Magnoliopsida > Asterales > Asteraceae > Centrapalus > Centrapalus pauciflorus. The sequence goes on from JAANYP010003409.1 coordinate 49,951, forward strand.
GAAAAATGAATCTGTCATATTCTATGTAGAGTATCGACGAACATATTATATGTACAATCTACGTAGAATGTCATGCATTCTACGTAGAATGACATTCAATCTACGTAGAATGACATTCAATCTACGTAGAATGACATGCAATCTACGTAGAATAACATGCAATCTACGTAGAATGGTATGCAATATACGTAGAATGGCATGCAATCTACGTAGAATGTCGTGTAGAATGTCAATTATCATATATTCTACGTAGATTATAAATGATAAATATACCAAAAACACATTGAATAGTAATGTTAATCTACAAAAAAAGATATAGAAATTTATAAGAAACATAAAAATATATTAAATATATAAGAAACATAACATTTTACATACATTATGTGTGATTTTTTACAAGTAGTATTGTATTATATTCTATGTAGATTATCATGTAATCTACGTAGATTGTCATGTAATCAACATAGATTATCATGTAAAACATCTAATAACTATTACATTCATTATAAATCTAATATCTTACAAATAATTTTAATTATATAATATGGAAAATGAATCTGTCCAATGTACGTAGATTGTACATAGAATATGTTCGTCGATACTCTACATAGAATGTCACGCAATCTACGTAGATTGACATTCAATCTACGTAGAATGACATGCAATCTACGTAGAATGACATGCAATCTACGTAGAGTATCGACGAACATATTCCATGTACAATCTACGTAGAATGTCATGCAATCTACGTAGAATGACATTCAATCTACGTAGAATGACATGCAATCTACGTAGAATGACATGCAATCTACGTAGAATGTCATTCAATCTACGTAGAATGTCATGTTATCTACGTAAAATGTCATGCAATCTATGTAGAATGTCGTGTAAAATGTCAAATATCATATATTCTACATAGATTACATGATAAAATATATAAAAAATACATTGAAACAAAAAAAGAAGATTTCATTTAGACATTTAATCAAACACTTGGTACGCAACTGATATAAAATATAACAAAAAATACATAGAATAAAACTGTTAATCTACGTAGAATAACATGCAATCTACGTAGAATAACATTCAATCTACGTAGAATGACATGCAATCTACGTAGAATGGCATGCAATCTACGTAGAGTATCGACGAACATATTCTATGTACAATCTACGTAGAATGTCATGCAATTTACGTAGTTAGACATTCAATATACGTAGAATGGCATTCAATCTACGTAGAATGACATGCAATCTACGTAGAATGTCATGCAATCTAGGTAGAATGTCGTGTAGAATGCCAAGTATCATATATTCTACGTAGATTAAATGATAAAATATACCAAAAACACATTGAAACAAAAAAAATAAGATTTCATTTAGACATTTTATCGAACACTTGGTATGCAACTGATATAAAATATACCAAAAACACAATGAATAGTAATGATAATCTACAAAAAAGACATAGATTTGTATAATAAACGGGTATTATATAAAATATATAAGAAACATAACATTCTACATATATTATGAATAGTAATGTTAATCTACATAAAAAGATATAGAATTATATAACATTCTATATAGACTAATATTTCTATATAGAATACATTAATTTTTTAGCAATTAAATAATTTTTTATATAGAAAAAAAAATTTTTTTTTTATAAAAAACGTTTTTTTAATATTAAAATCAATTCTAATGAAAGAAAGTAAAATATGAATATGAAAAAAAAAGTAAGAGAGAGAAAGTGAAAAAGATATGGCATATAATAAAAAAGGTGGAGAGAGAAAGATAATATTTTTTATTCCAAAAATATCCTTTTGATCCAAGGGCTCTAAAAGGTTCCTAGGTTCTCACCATCTTTAATGTTCTTAAAAGAACCTCTCCCTATATATATATATATATATATATACATATACATATATATATATATATATATATATATATGTATATGTATATATATATGTATATGTATATATATATGTATATCTATATATATGTATATGTATATGTATATATATGTATATGTATATATATATATATGTATATGTATATATATATATATAACTGTTATTTTTTTAAAGATTTCAATTTAATTTTGGGTTAAGTGTCATTTTGACCATCCAACTTTTAATTTTTTTTTTATTTAGCCATTAAATTATTTTTTGTCTCGATTTAGCCACTGAACTATTTTTTGTATATATATTTAGCCACTAAACTTTATTTTTACTGATTTAACCACTGAAAAATGTCCCGATTTAACCACTAAACTATCATATTTTATACCGATTTAGCCATTAGTTTTAATTAAGAAAAATTATAGTGCATCACACAAGAGATGCGGTGGGATGTTGTGCACAAGTATTATTATTAAAACATTCTTAAAATTTGGACAAATATAATTAACATTTCTATATTTATATAATAATAATAATTCTATTATTAATTAGTTTACCGTTGGCGACAGGTATTTAATTAGATGATGAAAATTGAAAAATATTGAAAATTGGCAATGAAAGCTCAGTGTTTAATTAATTAAAATGACCTCTCAATTACCAAAAGGCTGCTTATAATTAAAGAATTAACCTTATTTTTTAAGTTTAATTATTTATTAATTATGAGTTCAAGAATCTTATAACTTATAAGTTTGCTGACACAATCCATGGATTGTAAAATTTATAGTAAATAATATAATATTGTAAGTTTCTATTAAATGTTTTTATAAGGATTTATTGTGAAAAAAAAAACAATATGGTTTTATGGTTTTTGCGTTTTCATTTATCCATGTTATTTTTTTCCATAAAAGTCGTCAAGTTAATTTTTCTTTTTGATTTAGTGAAATTTAGACATTAAAACCCAGTTTTTCAGTTTTTAAAAATCTGGTTTACTAATCATAACTGGTTTCTAATGTCCAAATTTCTCTAAACAAAAAAAAAAAAATTAACTTGAGAATTTTTATGAAAAATTAACATTGATGGACGAAAAATGTGAAAACATGTTGGTTTTTTTTCATGATAAACTCATTTTATAATGTATAGGTTATTTTATCAAATAGCTTTTATGTTTAAATTATATTTTTTATTAGGGATAATTACTAAAATAGCCACATCGCACACCCCTTTATAAAGTTTTAGCCATTTAATATACCTTTTACCAAAATAGCCACACTTTACGTTACCACATTTACGTGATAGCCACCATTTACGTGGTATGTACTTTTTATTCATATTTTAATGCATTATGTTACAAAAGGTGTTTGGTAACGTAAATTGTTGTACTTTACGTGACCAATTTCAAAAATCTGCTCCTTCCCCATAAAAATGTAATGATTACTTAAAAAAACATTTTAAATCACTCCTCTCTCTCTCTCTCTCTCTCTCTCTCTCTCTCTCTCTCTCTCTCTCTCTCTCTCCAATTATTCATTCACTAGATGTTGTATTTTATGAAGTCATATTGGCTTGATATTGATTTTGGAAGAAGTCATACCTAGAGACGAAGAATGTGAAGTTCCTGATTGATGATGTGGGTCACAAAGGAATATTGGGTTGGACCCCAAACAGCCCATATCTTATTTTTGGAGCCTGGATTTTACTTTATCTGGGGAAGGGACAACAGACATGAGATCCTCTCCAAAGCAACCCTCCTGGTTTTCACTTCTCGGCCGGATATCTCTCACACCGGCTAGCGACCGCCGCCGCCGTTATTTCTCCCGGCAAACACCAGCAACCTATAACTCGGTCTTCCCCTCACGCACTCTGGGGGCTGGCTCTGCTCGCTTCCTTCTCAATTGAAATCTGCAACGTCATCGACTAAGCCCTTGAGGAGCCGCCGCCCCCAAACACCACCACCGTCATCGCTCATTCACCTGTCTCCCTCGACACTCAACCCACCTATGCCTCTCTTCTTGTTCGTGGCTGATCAGAGTCATTATAGTTGGTCCTGGTGCAGCGCCGCCACCGTAACCGGAATCGCTGCCTCCCGTCAACCCCTTTATCTGGTGAATGAATAATTGTGGAGAGAGAAGAGTGATTTAAAATGTTTTTTTTTTAAGTAACAATTACATTTTTATGGGGATTGAGCATATTTTTAAAAGTGGTCACGTAAAGTATAACAATTTACGTTACCAAACACCTTTTGTAGCGTAATGCATTAAAATATGAATAAAAAGTACATATCACGTAAATGGTGGCTATCACGTAAATGTGGTAACGTAAAGTGTGGCTATTTTGATAAAATGTATATTAAATGGCTAAAACTTAATAAATTGACGTGAGATGTGGCTATTTTAGTAATTATCCCTTTTTATTAGCTTACTAGACCTAAATTATTAAAGATAAAACTTAATGATCTTTTGAATATAATAAATAAAAATTTTAATATTAAATATTAAATAAGTTTAAATGTTTATTTTTAACACCTGGATCTATCTATAGACTTGACTTGAACTTTAAAAATAAAGATCAGGTCAGGACAAAAAATTTGTGTATTATAAGAATGAGATAATTACTAAAATAGCTAAAAATCACATCTCATTGTCAAGTTTTAGCTAAATAATATCAAACAAACCAAAATAGCCACACTTTACGTTACCACATTGACGTGATAGTCATTATTTACGTGATCTGTATCTTTTATTAATATTTTAATTTATTACGTTACAAAAGGTGTTTGGTAACGTAAAGTAATGATATTTTGCGTTACCAAAAGGTGTTTACCATGAAATAACAAGCCATCTACTTTTTATTGGGAATGAGCAACATTTAAATTTGGTAACGTAAAGTACCACTACTTTACGTTACCAATTACCTTTTGTAACGTAATGCATTAAAATATTAATAAAAAGTACAGATCACATAAATGATGGTTATCACGTAAATGTGGTAACGTAAAGTGTAGTTATTTTCGTTAGATTGATATTATTTGGCTAAAACTTGATAATGGGGTTTGATTTTTGGCTATTCTAGTAATTTTCCCCATAAGAATTTATCGATATGTAAAATCTTAATGGTACATATGTCAAAATATTAGAACACGTTTAGCAACTTAGAATCTTCGGTTTGGAGTTTTTAATAAAACTGAAAACATTTAAAGAAACATATTGTAGAGCTGAGAATGTGTTTATATTTGTTATAAATATTTTTTGCGTTTTTCATTCTTCAATCTTCTTTATAACATATATTTGGATGACTAGATTGAAAACATTAAAAATGTGTTTCAAGTTACTTGTAAATTTGAAAGCTAAAAACTAAAAATTTCAAACTAGACCAATGTATACTTTTCTTATATACTATAAATTAAATTATCCACGTAATATAACGATTATATTTATGGTAATGTATCTTAATTATTTTGAAGAGATTAATCTTGGTGATTAAAATGTATATTTGAAGACTTAAAATAAAATTTTAATGTAGCGACTATCGACTTTTTTTTAAAGGCTACTTATACGACACCTAATTGTCATGCACTGTTACTTATGTCTCAAGTAAGAATTGAACCCATAACCTTTTGGTTGTGATAACAATTGCATAAATTACTGGCGTGATAGATAGGTAACCGAATTTCTATATGGATCCATTTTTTTAAATGTCACATCATAAATAGACTACTCCTTATTATCATTTCATTTTTCAAGGTCAACCTAACATTTTTTCTATACCATTATAGGATGTAAATAGACTACCCCTTATTATATTTCACCGAAGGTTAAAAAAAACCACAAAGCATGATAACATAAATAAGATACAAGGCATTTGGTTACTTAAAATTTTGGTTCCAACTCTCTATATTAGGTTTATAGAAATGGTAAATGACTAAAAATTATTGCAGCAGTTAATGATAAATAAAAAAGGGTTGTACGCCGAAAATAGCAACAATTTTTTACTTTTTTACCATTTATAGCAACATTTATCATTAATAGCAACAACTTTTATATTTTTTACCATTTACAGTAACGGGTGACCTATAAACCTATTACAGCAAGACACCAATAACCAAACATCTTCCATTATTGTAACCAAACACCCTTAATTTTGTTACCAAACACCCTATTTTATGCCCAAACACCCCAATATTATCAAATAATTTTTTTTTGTCAAGATAGAAGATGATGAAGCTAGATTCAAAGACTCGTTCTCTCTCCCTCTATCTTTCTCTCGTTACCAAGAAACAACACATGCTAGGTTGGAATCAACATAGATATTGCTTTTTTCTTGTTTAAAAATGTTTGAAACAACACACTCGGTTTCGTGTCCTCCTATCTATTCGGTTTGTTGCTGCCTCCTCACGTCTCGACCTCCTCCGTCCATTATTGTCTCGTTCTCTCTCTCGTCACCACCTAACAAGAGATCTGGGGACTTTTTTTACTTTTTATATGTCTTGGTTCAAACATGAACAAATCTTGTGAAGTTTTGTAGTAGATATAGAGAAGATTGGATGTTTGTTGTAAACCGAGAAGGAGATTGAAGGTTTGATATTAGAATGGATTTTTTTTATCACATTTCATATATCATTTGTATATTTTCTTTGAGTTATATGATTTCATATTTCTTTCTTTATACATTTGAACATTTGTTACATGCTATCGAATTTCTTTGTATTCGTATCAAAGGATTCAAGATCTCTTAAAGTGTTTGAAATTAAAAATCCAAATGTTTTTTATGTTCTTGAGTAGTGGCTAAATATTTTGTATATTTTGGTGGGTTTATTTCGAAAAAACCAACATCTTTTCACGGTTTTTACGTTTTTATCCCTCAATGTTATTTTTTTTTAGTTTTGTGAAATTTGACTATTAGACCCCTGATGTGCCGCTAGCACACCTTGGTTTTAATATAAAATAAAGAACGGGACTAAATAAACTGGAACTAGCGGACAAATAGGCAAGTATTACCTATCGTTTGCTAGCATAGCTTAGTTAAGTCCGGGTTGTCGAACTCAGGGACAATTGGTGGATTATGATAGAAAACCGTCAGTTAATGGTTAGTGATAAATATAAGTGGATAATTTTGAAAATACTTAGAATCCAGAACGAAATAACACATTTGAACAATCAAAATACAATTGGGATAAAAGGAGTTACGGGAAGACAATCTAGAAAATGATAATCACGTGCGAATGGTCGCCTTAAACATCAGATGACTAAACAATACACTCGGTTGGATTAAATATCATACGAATTCAAGAAGTAAAACCATAAAGATCACTCAAATATGAATTCACTCCATAAATTATACAAATAATGATAAGCAAGCAAAGATCACTCAACTACCAACTTATCACAAATTGCAATGCAAGTAACGACAATAAATTATAAAGATCACTTAACTATAATTTCATCATCCCACAATCAACAATAAAAATATAAAGATCACTCAAATATATTTTTTATTACCGAAAATGCAATATGAACACTCACATATAGTTTCTTGCTATGAAAGGTGTTTATCATCTCGCAAATCAAAACACTGTCTAAATCGAGACTCACATCAACAATATAAACGATGTTATAACCTTAATTAAATACATGCAAGTTTTACCATTTTTGCCCTCACAAGCTTAAAAGACTCAATGAAACAAACACATTATTTCATTAAGAACAAATACTAGTAAAACCCAACTCAAATTGTGGAAAATCAAGTATTTATTGTAAACACAAACAAATACATAATCAAAGCTATAGATCTTGATTATTTATGCTTTCATTATAGCTCGCATCTTTGATATATTGATTCAGCTTAGCATAATTAGCCTTGTCGGTCTATTGTTCTAGACCTAGCTATGTCACCAGTTCTATTGAACTTGGTATTGATTATTCCGATGCTCCCCCCACGATGACTGCTGGTAACTAGCCCAGTATAAGTGGATAGCTTCCACTAAAAGCGTGAGCGTGGCCTGGACATCATCCAACTCTATGACTACTATGTCTCAATCATGAGTCGCTGTAGCGGCAGTCAAGACATATCACGCTAGACCCCATGATCCGCTTGTTAAAATGCATGTAATCTGAAAATCTATATTCTCACTAAGCATTGCGTATAGTTGTTATTTAACATATTTACAGGAAAAGAAAAGGGAAAAGCACCTGCTGGACCTAGTTCTTAGGTCTTTCAAGAATCAAGTTGAAGTTTTCCATAAACCACTACTCAACAAACTTTCGGTACAGATTGGCAGATGATAATTGTGGTGGTCTGGGTAGATTTGATTTGATTGTATGATGACATGAATTAGATTAGCCTTATACCTTTTATAAGTTTAATTTGAAAACTGTAACTTGTACTAAAAATTGTATTAAACTTATCGTAATGTTTGTACCTGTAATTTGAAATTCCACAACTTAATTACTCTATCTTAGTTATGATTGATATCGTGTTGCAATTTGTGGGACCTAGACGCTGAGGACTGCCCCGTAAGGGGTGGTCTTCACAGAAAACTTCCCTATCGATGATTCTAGATGTTGCAGTGATGTTCCCTTTCAAGATTTCTTCCTAAAATGGCCCAAATGAGCTTCCTTTAGCCTCCAAGAGTGTATTTCTTTGTGTGTTATGTGTGGAATTCGTCCAAGAGTGAAAAAATGCAAAGATTCACGAGTTTTTATACGCCGTGCCTAAAAGTAAGGCACGCCGTGCCTTTGTGTTGTCGTCCTCTAATTGGCCCAAAAATATCTCTGAAATGATAGTTTCCAGGAGGGCATGTTGTGCCTAAAAGTAGGCACGTCGTGCCTTAATGCTTGGAGCTCTCGAAAACATGGCATGAAAAACGAAGTATGGTGTGCCTGGGAGGGCACGCCGTGCCTATCACTTTTTTGGCCAAAACTTAAAAAATGAAAGTTGTAGGCCCATGTTTCCTCTTCGTCTGGGCTTTTGAATATCCTGAATCCGAGTTCGTATGAGAGAGATATGACCAAAATACGAAATAAATGCATGACAGCCAATTTCTTTCATTTCTTCCTGAACCTAGCCAAAACAAGAGACGAACAATAAATATACGTTTAACCATAAAAACCATCAAATCCATGCAAATATTATACATAAAAGTCCATGGATATCGCCAATAAAATATACATATAATTCGCGATATCAACCCCGGATTTTTAGAGACTGAAAAACTGGGTTCTAATATTCATTTTTCACTAAACCAAAAAGAAAAAATTAACTTGAGGACTTTTATGAAAAAAAAAACATGGACGGAAGAAAACGCAAAAATATGAAAACATGTTGGTTTATTTCATAATAAACCCTATTTTGGTTAAAATATACAGTATATTTGGTATGTTCTTGAGTAGAGACTATTAAAATATTTTTTATGTGCTTGTTATGTTCTTGAGTAGTGGCTAAATATTTTGTATATTTTTGCTTTTTTATGTTCTTGAGACGATAGTGGACGGAGAAGGTCGAGACGATGAGGAGGCAGCAACAAACCGAATATATAGGGGGACACGAAACCAACTGTGTTGTTTCAAACATTTTTGAACAAGAAAAAAACCATATATATGTTGATTCGAACCTAACGTGTGTTGTTTCTTGGTGACGAGAGAGAAAGAGAACGAGCCTTGGAATCTAGCTTCATCATCTTCCATCTTGACAAAAAAAAATTTCTTTGATAATAAAATTGGGCGTTTTGTAACAAAATTAAGGGTGTTTGGTTACAATGGAGAATGTTTGGTTGTAGGTGACTTGCTATAATAGGTTTATAGGTTGCTGTAAATGGTAAAAAAAACACAAAAGTTGTTGCTATTAATGATTAAAAAAATAAATAATGTTGCTATAAATGGTCAAAAGGTAAAAAGTAGTTGTTATTTTCGGCATATAACCCTAAATAATTATGTTGAAAACTGAAACATTAATTAAGGTCTATCTTTTTATATGTGTAATTTGTATCAAGTCTATTTATTTGACTAAAAATCTACTGACTCTGACAGTAGATCAAGAGACCAATAACAAATTGATCAAGCACAAAAACATTAAAAAAAAAAAATAACAAATAATTAATTAAGAACAACAATCAGTTTCACACCATTTTCAAACTAATAAAATAACTATAAACAAACAAATCGCACCTTGATTGGAAGAATAGAAACCTGATCGATTTCAAGAAGGACTCTAGTTAACCAAAAAACAAAAATCCTAACCAATTTCAACAATTGAACCTTCGTTTCAGAACCATCCTTAGACCCTATTCGTTAACAAGAGGAACCCTGATCGATTTCAATAATTATAACTTCATGGCGTGAAATCTTGGTTGCTGGACTTTCCTTTTTCTCAACCAATTTGGTTGTGTCATTCGATCTAACATTTTGTTGTCTACCATCCACGGCAAAATAGATCGATTGACTAGTTCCCGTGATCGCTTTAGCTAATACAACTTTGGAAGAAGTTGTTAAGAGCCACATTCTGCACACAAGAAAAAAAGCATCAGCACCCCAGTTAGCAAAGCTCATTGAAGCCAAAAGGCAATGAGTGAGGAACATAGATGAAATAGGATGGACGTCCAGTCTCGATTGAAGCCCAGATCGATTTGTTTGTGTTTCTTGTGTTATTTATAAACCAAGTCCTTTTGTCTTCTCGGGTTTCATTCTTTTGTTTCCTTTTAGGGTTAATATTGAAAAAACGTTACGAACTTTTATAAATTTATCGATTAAGTCACTGTATTTTTTTCCGAGTGTTTATGTCCCTAGACAATTTTTGTCTTATTCAAAACTATATATTTTGTAGTCTAGTAGGTCACTAACCGGTAAACGGTACAATGACCTAAACAAGAAAAAAGAAAGTCCAGTGACTTAATTGTGAAAATTGAAAAAGATAGTTGGTTTTTTTAACAATAAACTATTCGAGGAACTGATTGGTTTACCTGTTAAGCAGGTTGCAGGTCAAAAATATATAGTTTTGAATAAGATAAACATTGTTTAGGGACTTAAATACTCGGAAAAAAAGTTCAGTGACTTAATCGATAATAACATGAAAGTCCGTTAGGTTTTTTCAATATTAACCCCTCCTTTTATTGTTGTTCGTTTTTGTTTTTTTTTCCTTAGTTGCAACTCAATCTCAAAAGTCTGGTTCCTTGTAGCTATATTTTTTTTTTCGTCTTTTTAATTTTTATGTTTGACTAGAACTTAATTATAACCTAAACCTAGCGCACTATAGTAGTGTTTATATTATAAACCTTGATGCCACATCTTCAAGTTTATCAAATAAACCATTACTACACATGTCAGTTTAAGTTTATTCGATAAACTTGTTTAAACTTATAAACGGTTTGAGTTTCTATAGGTCACGTGACAATTTCAACCAATTGATTTTTTTTTTTTTTTTTATGGGCAATTCTATACGCACACTCCCCTTCTTTGATTTTCTTGTTTTTTTTTTTTTTTTTCTTGTTTTTTTATGTTTATAAAAAAATTGATGATTTTTTATAAAAGTTTACATTTTAGTGAATGTATTATATATATATATATATATATATATATATATATATATATATATATATATATATATATATATATATATTGAGGTTCAACTGAGAACTTTTATGCACCGAGGCACCTCTAGGAACTTTTGTGCACCAAAGAATCAAACAAGGGTGCACTAAGGGTATTCCTGGAATATTGAATATGTAAAATTAAATATATTGAATTAATTATAATAGGTAAATTAGAAATAAATGAGGAATAAATATTCAAAAAAAAGTAATCACCTCCTAATATAGCTCTCTTTCTTTATTTCTCTCTCTATCTCTATCTCTCTCTCTCTCTTCCCACCGTATCCACCACACCACCATCACCTTTGTTGTAACCGGCCACCTCTCCACCGTATCTCTCTCTCTCTCTCTCTCTCTCTCTCTCTCTCTCTCTCTCCACCGTATGCATCGAGGAACCCCGCCAACCGCCGCTGCCGCCGCCGCGATGATGATGAACATGATGAACAAGAGATGCAACCAATGATGAACAATACGATGAAACACGATGAACATGAAGAACACGATGAACGAAAATGATGATGATGAACACGTTGATGCATCCATTGGAACAATGATGTTGATGCTTAACAACGATGCACCATGATGAACACTATGCATAGATGAACGATGATGATAAACGATGAATACGAAGATGATGAACGATGACGGAAAACGATGAATATGATGATGATGATTAACAGTGATGCATCACGAATTGTATAGATAAAACCGATATGCATCACGAATTGAACGATTAATATGAAATGCATCAATATCTCCATAATTCTATTCGAATTTGGGTGACTTTTGTTAAAATTTGGAAGTGATCAATTGAATTTATTTTAACATTTATTATTTAGTTATTTGTTAAAATATTAAATTTAATGATGTATGCACAATACCCAAAATGTCCTTCCATGTTTTTTTGTAATGCACAAGATGTATAAAATTGTCCAATTATTTACCCTTTTGCCATTTAATCTAATCCATACAATTCTTTGATCTAATGGATGATATAGGTTCTTTTGTACCTCGATGCACAAAAGTTTTCAATTGAACCTCCCTATATATATAGGATCGGGTTCACATGAGAACCCTTCTATTTCGTGAGAACGTGAGAACCACTCTAAGATTTGTGCATCCACTATATAAAATTGTGCATTTGATACTAAAATTAAATGTTTTCGATAAATTTATGCATTTAATGTAAAATTTTATGCATCTCATGCAATAATTTATCCATTTTATGTACGAATTGTGCATTTAAAAAAAATTGTGCATTTAAAAAAATTTGTGCATTTAGTTTATAATTTAATGAATGTAAGTTTTGAATGTAATTTTAGTGTTAGATTATGATATTTATTAATATTTAAGACTAATAATGATTTTAAGTAAAACTTTTAATTTTAAAATTTGTGCATTTGATGTACAAATTTGTGCATTTTGGAGTAGTTCTCACGGTAACAAGGGTTCTTACCGGAACCCAACCCTATATATATATAGGTTCTATGGGGCACCACAATGCATTGGGAACCACTGAGAACTAAAAATGCATAATAAATTACTAAGGGTGCATTAGGGCCATTATTGGAATACTTATTGTATTAAAATTAATTAATTATTAAAAATAGAATAAAACTATATTAGGAAGTTAAATCTAAAAATTAATTATATTTCCTATTTATTCCACCTTTCCCCTCCCTCACCTCTCTCTTTCTCTCTCTCCCCCTCTCCATCAATAATGGCCACCACTTTCTCCATCTCTCTCCCCCTCTCTATCAATGGCTGCACAACCACCACCACCATCGCATCACCACCACCCCTCTTGTGGCAACACATCTCCACCACCATCATCACCATTACGGCAACCTACCACCATTACCATCACCCCGAGAAACCACCACCACAACCTCCATGACATTGGCAATCCATCACCACCACCACGACAATGCACCATTACCGCCACGACAACCACCACCACCACCGTGCTTTTGTTGAACGAAGATGAATTAGATATGAATGATGAATCCAAGATAAACCCATTGAAGATGAAGATGAATACGTTGAAGATGAACACGATGCATCCGACCATGATAATGAACACGTTGATAACGAACATGATGCATTATGATGAACGAAGATTATAATAAATTTATGACCAAAGAAAGATGATGATGCATGGTGTTTATCCGATATTTATGAAAGACGAATCCGATACATCGTGTTTTGAATATGAATTCGATGGAGATGCATCACATTTTGATGATGCATGATGGTGAGACGAAGAAGATGATGAATATGGCCGTAAATGAGAATGAAGATTCGAGATGTATCACGAATTGAAGGATGGACTTTAGATGCATTGACATCAAATATGGCCGAAGATGAATCGTGTTTTTAGATGAATTTCGATGAAGATGCATCATGATTTTTGATGAATCCGATGAAGATGCATCATGTTAAAGAGGAATATGATGAATATGCATCACTATTTGAATGATTCATGATGGTGGGACGAAGAAGATGATGAATATGGTCAAAGATGAGGATGAAATCATCCGAGATGCATCACGAATTGAAAGATTAACATTAGATGCATCCAAATTAAATCATCTTTTTAAATTTGTTTAGATTTTGTAATTTTGGAAGTGTATCAATTAATTTAATTTAGCATTTATTGTTTGGTTATTTGATGGAATATTCAATTAATGTAAAATTAAATTTTATTTGATTAGATATATTATTTTTCCCAAAATATCCCTATGCATAACAATTATGTGCATCGCGGATGCACCAATAATCATTTAATCCAAGGGTTGTGGTTGGTTCTTTTTTTGGTTCCCGATGCATATGGTGCCCCATAGAACCTGAATATATATATATATATATATAGAATGTGGTTCGATAGAGTATCAACCATTATGCAGCGCACCAGAAGGTACCACCTTTAAAAAAAATTTAATTTTTTTTCATAAACATGTTTTAATTAACATTATGAAGATCATATGTAAATTTCACATACATTCACATCTCCTAGCTCCTAAAAAGTGATATGAACACACATTTACATAATTTTGAATACATGTGAACGCACATTTATGTGATGCGTGTTTTCATGCACTTAGAGTGTTCGGATTTGCGTGAAATTCACATATGATGTTCATAATGTTAATTAAAACATGTTCATGAAAACAAATTTCAAAAAAAATACTTTTAAGGGTGGTACCTTCTGGTGCGTTGCATAATGAGTGGTACTCTGGTGTTTGTTATTGGGTTTCAAGACTGAGTCACTTTATTAAGTTTTAAAAAATTCAAATGAACAATAATCAATTTATTTATGAAAAATTAGTTTTTTTAGGGTTAATTACAAAAATAGTCACATCTCACACCCCTTTATCAAGTTTTAGTCATTTAATATACATTTTACCAAAATAGCCACACTTTACGTTACCACATTTACGTGATAGCCACCATTTACGTGATATGTACTTTTTATTCATATTTTAATACATTACGTTACAAAAGGTGTTTGGTAACGTAAATTCTTGTACTTTTCCTCTTTTACAATGAAAAGACATTTAACAACTTTTTATGAGGAATGAGCAAAAGTGGTCACGTAAAGTACAACAATTTACGTTACCAAACACCTTTTGTAATGTAATGCATTAAAATATGAATAAAAAGTACATATCACGTAAATGGTGACTATCACGTAAATGTGGTAACGTAAAGTGTGACTATTTTGGTAAATGTATATTAAATGGCTAAAACTTGATAAAGGGATGTGAGATGTGGCTACTTTTGTAATTATCCTTTTTTTTTTAATATTGTCTTACAGTGAAGGTTGGTTATTATTTATTTATGCAATAATTTTTCAATGTTTTATCAATGTAACGAAACCCTTTTTTTATTTATACAACATATTTTCAATTTATAACAATTTATGCAATATATGAAACGTTCACCCAATAATCTATTTTTAATGAAATTGTTCCAGTATTTGTTCCTACTTTTGGTATATTTGACACAACTATTTGTAGTTGTGAGATGAATTTTTAGTAGCTAAAACTTCTAGAAGCTGTAGCTTTTTAAAAGGTCTGAAACATTTAAGTTGCGTTTAGTTCACGAAAACTAGTTGGTTTTCAATTTCAGTTTTCAAGTTATAGTTTTTAGAAAAAAACAAGGGCTTCTATGAAAAGTGAAAACTTGTTTAGATGATGAAGTTTTTGTTTTAAGAAAAATAAGATGGGTGATTATAAAATAAGAAAATAAGTTATGTAATAGAAAAGTAAGAGAGAGAAAGAAAGTATTATAAAAAATATAGGGTATGTAATAGAAAAGTAAGAGAGAGAATATGAAAAGTGGTATTTTAAAAGTGAAATGAAAATTTATTAAATTGTTGTTAATTAAACAAGTTTTCATTTTCATTGAAAAGTGAGATGAAAATTTTAAAAATTTTCATAAACTAAACGCACCCTTAGTTTTTGTAAAGGATTTATTACGAAAAAGACCAACACGTTTTCACGGTTTTTGCGCTTTCGTCCCTCAATGTTATTTTTTTAGTTTTGTGATATTTGACTATTAGACACCAGATTTAATTATTAAACCAGGTTTTTAGAGACTGAAAACCATGTTCTAATATTCATTTTCCACTAAACCAAAAAGAAAAGGTTAACTTGAGAACTTTTGTAAAAAAAATGAAGGGACGAAAACGCAAAAAACGTGAAAACATGTTGGTTTATTTTATAATAAACCCTTTATAAACATGTATGGTAAAAAAAGTTATAGTTTTAGCTTTTATATCAAATGACATAAAAGAACATCAAAATTACTTGGTAGTTGTAGTTTATAATTATTAAAAGGGTAAAAATGTAATTTTCCATAATAAAAGCTCAAACTAGTCTTGAAATCTATTTCAAATAACTTCTCGCGAAAGAGCTTTTCAGAGCTCTGATTTTCGCAAGCTCCTATTATCCAAAAGAATCTTTTAAGTTTGAACATTTAAATGTTCAAAAGTTCTTTGCCAAACACGTCCTTGGTCACATGCAATGTCTGCTAATACTAGACCCGGAAATATGGGACACGACACGACGGACACTACACGTATACGACACGAGATTTTCGTGTACAAGTTTGGTAAATTCGTGTTTCTTGTCAAAACAGGTTGACCTGTTTTTGAAATTCGTGTTTCGTGTCTTACACGTGTCAAACACGAATCTACATGTATGAACACGTATAAGACACGTGTAAAATACGTGTGACACGGATGACACGTCTAAGACACGCCTGACACGTCTAAGACACGGAATTTGGAGTGTTATTTGATACTTGGATTTATATGTTTTGGGATTTGGAATTATATGTTTTGTGAGAACTTGGATTTATATGTTTTGGATGTTGGAAACTTGGAATTGGATGTTTTGGAAGATGGAATTTTGGATTTATAAGTTCATATTTTTGTCAAAAATTCGTGTCTAATTCGTTTACAGGTTGTGTATTCGTGTTTTCGTGTGACACGGCTAAATTGCGTGTCGTGTCACAGGTAACACGAATTTTTTTCGTGTCGTGTACAGGTTTCATAACCAGACACGTTTTTTTATTTCGTGTCGTGTACAGGTTTGGCAAATTCATGTCGTGTAAAATTCGTGTCTGATCTGTTACACGACACGAATACACGAATTGCCAGGTCTAGCTAATACGTCTCACATAGCGTAGTTTCTAACTACACCATTTTCATGATAATCTCATAATCGAATCCTATATATATGATGAACAAGTTGCAAGGTATATGTTGAATATATGAGTTTATTTGAGATAGAACTGTATAAATCATGTCAAAATCAATTCAGTTATATAAATTAGTAAAACTCCGAAACATTTTTTTATAAAAAAACACTTAACCCTATATATGGTGAAACATAAAAAGGAAATATGAATTTATAAAGTATGTGATGAGATGATTTTATAAAATGTAAAAGAGAAAAAAAGATAGAGAAATCTATATCTATATCTATATATATTAATAAAAGAAAATATTTTGTGTTACATGTCGCATTCTTAACTCATCAAAATTTTATTTTCCCGTCTAAAACACTTCTAAATATATCTATCTCAATTCATTTCTAATTGATTTGTAAAGAATTAAGTTTAATTAATACCTAAATTTAACACTATAAAATGTCATCAAAAGATATCTAATCAAATGATTTTAATGACTTTTCTAATTTAACCTTAAAATTCGGTTCGAAATGATTTCTTTTGAATTAGTTTAGAAATTTATTTAGTTAATATGTATCTACAAATACTATTTATGTCATGTTTTTCTTTAGTTTGTCACTTATCATTTTCTCAAATTTTATTTGTCATTTACTGTAATCTACTATAAATCAAATCAGATTAAGATTTTTAAATATTAACTTATTTAATTTAATAATTAATTAACCAAAATTTTATAAACTCTAATTTATTATTATTATTATTTTATATATTATAAATATTATTAATTGAGTTAACCTACTTTAAGAGAAAAAAAAAAGCGGTATTAATTTCAAATCTTTTAGACGTCATCATTGATTAACAAGTTATTAGAAAAATGAGATTGATTCCATTTTTTATTACTTATTTATTTATCTGTAATTTATTAATGACAAACAGTATCCTCGCCACAGTTTAATAGTTAGAACGTACAAAAAAAAATTCCCAAAAGGCAAAGTTGACTTTTCAAAAGATATAAAAAAACAAAGGTGAAAAGAAAATGGAAAAATATATAAAATGTAACCTAGTTTTATAAATATCGAATTATTTTCTTTAAAGGAATAAACTTTTAAGACCTATTATTTAACATATAATATATATCTGTCAATGGTTACTTTTTTTTCAAAAAGCAAAAATTTTATCAGGCAAACATTACTGAAAACCACGTCCTAAAAGAACGTTTGATACGGTAGAATGAAATGAAATGAAATTTATAAAAAAAATTTAACAAACGTTGTACATTAAACTTCATAATCTATTTCTTATGTGACTCTATTTCATTTTATTCCACCGTACCAAACATCCTTTAAGTCTCCAAGGAAGAGACGATACAAAAATCCCCTAATCAGAAAAACATACTGGACTTAGATGGCTATAACAAAATGGCTTACCGACTAATTGGACGAATTCAATGATTTTGAAACTATTTTGATGATAATTATAAGTTTTCTTTATGAAATCTTATAAAACATGTTATTTAAGTCATGTTTCCATGATGATAATAAAATTGTTGTTGTTTGTTTATGAAATCTATGTCACTATATTTGAACTTGTTATGTAAACTTGCATATGTTTTGGTATAAAACTTTTTTTTATATAGATAAATTTTCTTTCAATAACAAAACTCATTTTTATAAGTAGGGATGGTAATGGGATGAGACACTGATTACACTCCTCATCCTGATTTTCATCCCTACTTATTACTCCTTACTTTCATCTCTGTTCTCATCCCAATCAGGAAGTGAGTTACTGAGTTTATATTATCATCCTCATCTTGATTAGGGATAGGTAGGGGTGTTCATAAAAATCCGAATCCGACCATCCGAAATAGAATTCTGAAAATCTGATCCGAAACATTCAGAAATTTCGGATATCCGAAATTTCGGATTCGGGTTCGGATAGTAAAATTCCGAATTTTCGGATAATCCGGTATCCGAAAATCCAAAAAAAAAATTATTTTTTAAATTTGTTTTATATCTTTAGTATTGATTATTTATATAATATTTGAGTGTTTATTATTATTCTAATGTATATTTTTGAGTTTTATCTTGATATTATAGATTTCTTAACTAATCTTTCATATATTTTAGCTTTTTTAAATCTTTTTTTAGTCGTTTTAAAGAAAATACTTCCGAATACATTTGGTTTGTGATATATTTATCTTTAATATGTATTTGGATATATGAATTTGTATTTTAGTTATTTAAAAATATGATTTAATTTTTAAAAAAATATATATATGAATTTTCGGATATTCGGATAATCCTATATCCGAATCCGAAATTTCGGATATCCGATTTTCGGATATCCGAAATTTCGTATTCGGATAGTAAAATTCAATATCCGGAAATTCGGATATCCGGTTTTGAACACCCCTAGGAATGGGGAATCCTCATCGGATGATTAGATTTTCAAACTTCCTAAAAAATCAATAAATTTTAACTACCGAAGTCATTTAGTAGAAAAAAGTATGTTAATAAATTTTAAAATAAATCAATATAAACATTTTTTTGTTATTTCCAGATATAGTTAATAATTTACAATAGACATGTGCAAGTTTGGTTTCGCCGGTTTAAACATAAAATTCCGGCGAAATCAATATCCTCAGTTTGATATTTTCTAAATCAAATTGGTCATATTGTTTTCGCAAACCAAACCGATCAAACCAATTTTCGGCCGGTTTTACAGTTTGATCCATTTGTTTTTTTTCCTAACAATATATTTATTGATCATTAACTTACGTGTAACTAATAACAAAGTTTACAACTAAAAAATAAATACTTTTAACAGATTTTCTGTAAAACGATAACTAACTTAAAAACAGATTTTCAATATTAACCAATTATCCTGTAAGTTGAGGAATGAAAAAGAACTTCTCAGAGAAAGAAAGATAATGTGCGGCAACATGAAGATGGTAATTTCGTCAAACTCTCAATAAATTATTAATATTAAAACTAATTTTAAATTAAGTGCATATAATATTTTGAGCACAATATTTTATCAAATCTATATAATTTAAAGATGGAGGTAATACAACTAAACTTTTTACGTAATATGTTGTAAGACTCAACTTTTGTTACGGTCTTAATTAACAAAGTCTCAGCTAAACAATAATAATATCATTCGTTAACTAAACATTAAAGAATTTTACAAAACATCAACTACCCCGCTCTCATATATACCACAAAAGCTACTAACTACCTCAAGTAACTGAGTAGTGTTCTAAGAACTTCAAGCTTCATAAGTCTGATCCTATGTTGAAGGTCCCGCAGTGGACTTGCCTTTGCCTGTGTAATAGGCGTGTAGCAACTGTAAGCTAAATAGCTTCAGCTAGTAATGGTTTGAGCTTATTAAAAGTACAATTATCAAAGTAACGTTAATTAATTATGTATTTACTTTTGGTTCATTTATTTATATGTGCTTTTATTTATTTATTTTTATATTTTTTAGCTCAAGTTACTTTGTCAAACACATTTATAGCTTCAGCTAGTTTTTATCAGCTCTAGGAATTTAGAATTACAAAAATAAATGCATAATATAATAATTATATATTCTGGATTTTAGATTATCTAAATATCTAAAACTTTATATGATAAATATTCAAATTCATAAAGTAAAAATCAAACCGAAAATTCAAAAAAAAAAACAAAAACAAAAACAAAATTGTTAAACTATTTGCATGGTATTCAAATAATACTAAAATCTGAATAACATGCTAATTTGTATGTTCCAATCATTGCGTTGGGGTGGTCATTTGCCCAAAAACAAATTTTTTGTGATATACAAAATTGCGTTTTTGGTGAAAAATAAGACCCAAAAAGACCTTTGAAGACCCATTTTTGATAACAACTTTTAATTATTTGTATTTTTAAAACATGAAAAGATGACATAAAGGTAAAACCCCCAAAAGTTAATAGGGCAAAACAAAATATAAAAAATGAAAAGGGTGTAAGCCCAAAAAAATAACTAAATGTCTAAAATCTAAATTGCAAGTTTTGGGCCAAACCCAAATCAATCTAGAAATGATTATCCAAGAGTCCAATACACACCAAACTTAATCCAATCTCCATTTGTATGAAATTTGATTTTATTATTAAGGTCGAAGAATATAATGTCAAAAACCCTAAACATGATTGAACCTCAAGAAATGAATATTTGATTATTAGTCTTTGGTTTCATTTTTGAATGGCCAAGAAACATAGCAACTCTAAAATATAGCTAGTACCCTAAAAATTTTATTTTATAAACATGATCTACCACTATCATGATTATTTTGATAAAAGTAAATCTAATCTGTAAACAAGTGATAAAGTACAGGATTTGAATATGAATTTTAGCTCGCACGCTACATGTCTCTAGATAGGTGTACACACAACTACACGATCTGATCGGATGGTTATAAGTGGTAACGCTTTCGTTGAATTGGTGATCTTAGTTAGAAAAAGATTCAAACAAACCAGTCAGAAAACCAATTTGACTAAACCGTGTACATCCTACTATTTCTGAATGCAAAACCATAATTTGTGGGGGGAAAAAAGTATATTGAAATATTGAATGTAGGAGGTAATTTTGTTTCCTATTTAAAGATTATGAACTCATTCTTAAAATTTTTTATTTTGATAATCAAATGTCATAAAAACAATCTTAATGTATTTGAACTTTTTAAGGGTGTGTTTGGTTTATATCAAGAAATGGTAATAACGACGGTAATTTTTCTTTTTCTTTTTCTTTTTAAATTTCTTTAGTAATAGTTGTTTCCGTTTAAAAAGATAGATGATTATATTATGATGAATAAACCACTCTTAATCAGTATCAACTTCGTTCAACTATTCTGTCAAGTTATTAGGTTCAAGTGAGTACCACTAATTATGCAGAGTACCAGAATGTACAACTCTTAAAAATTATTATTTTTTTATTTTTTATAAATATGTTTTAATTAACATTACAAAGATAATATAAAATTTTACGCATATTCGCACTTTCTAAGTGCATGAATCATGCATTACATTTAAATATACGTTCACATATATGCAAATTTATGTAAGTGTAAGTTCACATCATTTTTAGGAAGTTCGGAGATGTGAATGTATGTGAAATTTACATATAATCTTTAAATGTTAACTAAACCATATTTATAAAAAAACATTGAAACTTTTTATTAAAAATAGTAACTTCTTGTATGCTGCATAATGTGTGGTACTCTCTCGAATCATATTTACCCAAAACACAGCCATTTTTATAAATGGCATTTTTGGTATTTTAGTGATATAATTTAGCGATACTTTGGGAGAGTGGGAGGGGAGTTGGTGGGGGCGGGGTACGCAATCCTTTTCTATTTTAGTGTGTTGGGTTATCAGATGTCATAAAATAAAAATGACGTAACATTTGTTAATTTTTTCACATGTTATACAAAATAAATTCAGTTTCACATTGTCATATCACATTTAAATGGGAACGTCTATCATACCCCTAAAATTTGGTTATGCATGAAAATATGACATATCAAAATAATCTTCATTTTTTAATTTCTATAAAAAAAAAACATATTTTTTAATCTTTTTTATAGGCACACATTGCATTTGATTAATCTATGATAAAATTTGAACAAAAAATTAGATTATGAACTTATTTGAATGTGTTTCGATTTTCATAAGTTTAGTTTCTTTAAGATAATGATTTGATATGTTGTTATTATCAGTAAAAAGTTAAAAGTTGCTGTTATTATGGTAAAAAAAATAAAAAGTTATTGATATTATTGGTAAAAACATAAAAGTTGTTATTAATGGATGGTAACCTGCTATAGCAGGTTTCCAAGTCAAAAGTTGTTATAATCGGTATGAGCACTAGCTTTTGACGAGTTTTTTGCCAAAAAATGGTATTTTCAAAATTTATTTACCAAATCATGGTGGTTTTGATTTTAATTCCCAAAATATTGTACTTTTTATTTTTCATTTAAAAAAACAGAAAAGTGACTTTGGAATTCATCCGCCGTTTATGTCATCACGGTAAAAAAAATTCATCCGCCGTTTCAACTTTCAAACCCATTCGTTCCCTCTCCCGCTGTCAAACCCTTCCGATCGGCGACGCTTCTTACTCTCACCTCCTTCGCCTGAGACTCACCACCGCCGCACCTGAGAGACCCTTGGTCGGCGCACTTGAGAAACCTCTGTCGCACCTGAGAGAGCCGTTGCCGGCGCCGGACAAGGAGGAGATTAGTTTCGGTGTGAGCCGCTGCGTGTTGCATTCAAACCACAGCAACAGAAAGAAGCGTAAGTGCCTCTATGTCTACGAGCAGTGTGTGGGGGGAAGCAGCAGTGTGTGTGTGTGTGTAAGTACCTTAAACGAGCAGTGTGTTCATTGGCTTGTGATTATTGAACACGATTTCTTACCTTAAACGAGGACTTCAACGTGTATTGGCTTCTAATTTATCATTGCAAGTCTAAAAAACCACACAAGTCTCTCATGCACAATCATACAACACAAGTCTGCACAATCATGCAATACAGAAATATGGGTCCATAATTATTAGGTTGTTATTATAATATTGTTGTTGTACTACTTGATTTTTAATAATTTAATATTCTTAATTTTACAGGCTTTGGAAATTCTTTTATCGTTATGGCAACACAAGAATATACTAATGTCGTGTTAAGCATGATTCAAAACGAGGACTTCAACACGATTTCTCAACATGTTGTTGTTAACAATGCAATGGACACTAGATTTGGAGATGATGAGTTTGAAGAAGACGAATTTGATGTTGATAGTTTCTATGGAGATGAAAGTGAGGTACCTTCTCATTTTACTACTTCTAATGGACCAAATATTACTACGGTTGATAATTGGACGGTATCAGATTCCGAAAGTAAGAATGATTTAACTCGGGAACTAGGCAAAGATTGTCTTAAAGATAAAGAAGAACTTATTAGAGCTATCAAACTTTATACCATCAAGATGCATAGACAATACGAAGTCGTTGAGACATGTCCAACCAAGTGGAAAATAAGATGCAAGTTACATTTACAATCTGATTGTAAGTGGTAACTTCGTGCATGCAAACGTAAACGTAGTGGATTTTTTCAAATTACACGTTACACTGGTCCACATACTTGTTTACCTGATCAGATTACTCAAGACCATCCAAACATAGGTGCAACCTTGATTGCTCAAGAAACCGAACATTTGATAAGAGAGCAACCATCTATAAGTATTCACGCGTTACGAGCTGAAATAATTAATAAGTTAGGTTACACAGCTTCATACAAGAAGCTTTGGGTAGGAAAGCAAAAGGCAATTGAACGAATATTTGGTGACTGGGAAGAATCTTATATTGCTTTACTCAAATTTCTTGTTGCACTTCAGGTTTTTAATCCAGGAACTGTTATTGAATGGTGCATTGCAAGATTGAGTAATTCGGATAAGTGGAATTTAGACGTGCTTTTTGGGCTTTTTATCCCTCAATCGTTGGATTCAAGCGTTGTCGCCCTGTGATTAGTATTGATGCCACCCATTTGTATGGCAAGTATAAAGGAAAAATGATGATTGCAATGGGGGTTGATGGTAATAATCAAAATTTACCACTTGCGTTTTCTATTGTTGAAATTGAATCTTATGAAAGTTGGAATTGGTTTCTTTCTCATGTCAAAAAACATGTTGTAAAAGAAGTGAAGGCATTTGTTTAATATCCGATCGTCATAGTGGAATTTTGAAGGTAGTTAATGAGCGATGATCTCCTTGGTTAGAGCCACATGGTTTTCATAGGTAATTTGCTCATCTTTATAAAAGCATACTTGATAATTAGCTTCTCCACTTATATTTGAATTTTTTACAGGTATTGCTTACGTCATTTTGTCAATAATTTTCACGATAAGTTTCGTAATGCACATTTGAAGACTTTAGCTTATCGGGCCGAGAGCCAAAATCAAGTGCGCAAGTTTAACCATATCATGGACGAAATTGGAAAGCTTAATCCGCAAGCACGCCAATGGCTTGAAGGTCATGCATCGTCTAGATGGACACTGGCACATGATGGTGGAAAACGTTATGGTTTGCTAATTACAAATCTGTCCGAGATTTTTAACAGTGTGCTTAAAGGTGCTCGTTTCTTACCTATCACAGCATGTGTTCAACTTACATTTTATAGAGTGGTGCACTATTTTAATGTAAGGCGTTCTTTGGGGTTTGCTGCCCTAGCTAAAGGAGTATTTGTACAATACTCCTTTAGCTAGGGCAACAAACCCCAAAGAACACCTTACATTAAAATAGTACAATACTCCTTTAGCTAGGGCAGCAAACCCCAAAGAACGCCTTACATTAAAATAGTGCACCACTCTATAAAATGTAAGTTGAACACATGTTGTGATGGGTAAGAAATGAGCACCTTTAAGCACACTGTTAAAAATCTCGGACAGATTTGTAGTTAGCAAACCATAACGTTTTCCACCATCATGTGTCAGTGTCCATCTAGACGATGCATGACCTTCAAGCCATTGGCGTGCTAGCGAATTAAGCTTTTCAATTTCGTCCATGATATGGTTAAACTTGCGCACTTGATTTTGGCTCCCGGCACAATAAGCTAAAGTCTTCAAATGTGCATTACGAAACTTATCATGAAAATTATTGACACAATGACGTAAGCAATACCTGTAAAAAAAATTCAAATATAAGTGGAGAAGCTAATTATCAAGTATGTTGAGCAAATTACCTATGAAAACTATGTGGCTCTAACCAAGGAGATCCTCGCTCATTAACTACCTTCAAAATTCCACTATGACGATCGAATATTAAACAAATGCCTTCACGTTCTTTTACAACATGTTTTTTGACATGAGAAAGAATCCAATTCCAACTTTCATAAGATTCATTTTCAACAATAGAAAACGCAAGTGGTAAAATTTGATTATTACCATCAACCCCCATTGCAATCATCATTTTTCCTTTATACTTGCCATACAAATGGGTGACATCAATACTAATCACAGGGCGACAACGCTTGAATCCCACGACTGAGGGATAAAAAGCCCAAAAAACAGGTCTAAATTCCATTTATCCGAATTACTCAATCTTGCAATGCACCATTCAATAACAGTTCCTGGATTAAAAACCTGAAGTGCAACAAGAAATTTGAGTAAAGCAATATAAGATTCTTCCCAGTCACCAAATATTCGCTCAATTGCCTTTTGCTTTCCTACCCAAAGCTTCTTGTATGAAGCTGTGTAACCTAACTTATTAATTATTTCAGCTCACAACGCGTGAATACTTATAGATGGTTGCTCTCTTATCAAATGTTCGGTTTCTTGAGCAATCAAGGTTGCGCCTATGTTTGGATGGTCTTGAGTAATCTGATCAAGTAAACAAGTATGTGGACCAGTGTAACGTGTAATTTGAAAATATCCACTACGTTTACGTTTGCATGCACGAAGTTACCACTTACAATCAGATTGTAAATATAACTTGCATCTTATTTTCCAGTTGATTGGACATGTCTCAACGACTTCGTATTGTCTATGCATCTTGATGGTATAAAGTTTGATAGCTCTAATAAGTTCTTCTTTATCTTTAAGACAATCTTTGCCTAGTTCCCGAGTTAAATCATTCTTACTTTCGGAATCTGATACCGTCCAATTATCAACCGTAGTAATATTTGGTCCATTAGAAGTAGTAAAATGAGAAGGTACCTCACTTTCATCTCCATAGAAACTATCAACATCAAATTCGTCTTCTTCAAACTCATCATCTCCAAATCTAGTGTCCATTGCATTGTTAACAACAACATGTTGAGAAATCGTTTAGAAGTCCTCGTTTTGAATCATGCTTAACACGACATTAGTATATTCTTGTGTTGCCATAACGATAAAAGAATCTCCAAAGCCTGTAAAATTAAGAATATTAAATTATTAAAAATCAAGTAGTACAACAACAATATTATAATAACAACCTAATAATTATGGACCATATTTCTGTTTTGCATGATTGTGCAGACTTGTGTTGTATGATTGTGCATGAGAGACTTGTGTGGTTTTTAGACTTGCAATGATAAATTAGAAGCCAATACACGTTGAAGTCCTCGTTTAAGGTAAGAAATTGTGTTCAATAATCACAAGCCAATGCACACACGACTCGTTTAAGGTACTTACACACATATACACACACACACTGCAGCTTCCCCCCCCCCCCACACTGCTCGTAGACATAGAGGCACTTACGCTTCTTTCTGTTGCTGTGGTTTGAATGCAACACGTAGCGGCTCACACCGAAACTAATCTCCTCCCTGTCCGGCGCCGGCAGTGGCTCTCTCAGGTGCGTCGGAGGTTTCTCAAGTGCGCCGACAGAGGGTCTCTCAGGTGCGGCGGTGGTGAGTCTCAGGCGACGGAGGTGAAAGTAAGAAGCGTCGCCGATCGGAAGGGTTTGACAGCGGGAGAGGGAACGAATGGTTTTGAAAGTTGAAACGGCGGATGAATGTTTTTTACCGTGATGGCATAAACGGCGGATGAATTCCAAAGTCACCTTTCTGTTTTTTTAATAAAAATAAAAAGTACAATATTTTGTGAATTAAAATCAAAACCACCATGATTTGGTAAATAAATTTTGAAAATACCATGTTTTGGCAAAAAAAAAAAAAAAGTCGTCAAAAGCTAGTGCTCATACCTTGAGATCATTTAATCGAGAGAAAGGTATATTTGGAGTTGTAACTCAGAGAGGAAAACATGTGCAAGTAGTTAACTTGGGGGAAAGAACTTGCACATGTGGTAAGTGGGAGATATATAAATATCCATGTTCACATGTTTTGAATGGATGTGCCTATCTTTCATTAAATAGTTGTCGATATGTCGATAAATATTACTCAATTATTGAGTATTCTGCCACTTGGAAATCTGAGTTTTTACCACTTCATGATGAAACATATTGGCCCCAACCATCTATCAGGCTATCACAAATTTGCTTCCAAATTCGGATTTAAAAAGGAAGGAAAAAGGTCGTCCCCGCTCGACAAGACTACGAAATGGAACGGATATTAGAGAGGGAAAAAGAAAGAACCTTTGTGGATTTTGTAGGCAAAGCGGTCATTATCAGTCAAAATGCCCTTCTAAACCTAAAAGAATGCCTAACGATCTTTAGTTAGCATGCTATCAAGGTAATACAATTGTATTAATATGTTTCATAAATATTTAAAATTGTTAGTAATACTAACTATTTTTTACATTGTCATTTTCTTTGTAGGTTGCATGTAATTCACTATGAAGATGAATATTTCATTTTGACTTGGAGAAGATTTGTGTCTTATTTAATATTTTGGTTTTTTTGTTTAAGTTGATTCATCGAATATGTTTTTGGTACTTGCGGTATTTTGTTAAAGACTTATGTGGATATATTATTTACTTTAAATGTTCATGACTATGTTTGAAATTTGAAAATGAATTTTTTCCTTTTTGAACTTATTGTATTGATTGTTTTATTATTTTTAAAGTTAATATATAATATTTGAGTTTGAGTTATAAAGTTTCGTAACAATTTATAAAAATGATATTTTATCCCGTTTCATTCTATAAAATCAATAATTTATAAAGTATAACTTTTTATTGATATTGTTATTAAACTTTACGATGAATGTTGGGTTTTTTTTATAAAAGTACAGAAAGAAGTAAAAAAGAAGAAGATTATTTTTTGGGTAAAATAAATGAAGTAAAAAAATGATAAACCACCATATTTTAGTAATTAAGTTTAAAACTATCATCTTTTAGCGATTAAAATTGAAACTACTATCTTTTGGTAAATAAATTTTGAAAACACCTATGGAAATTAAGTCAGAATATGTGATGTATTTGTAACTTATGGATATTGGAAGCTTTGATAATTAATGTATCCCATGATTAATGTGGAGAGTTGTCTGTGATGAGCTTATGTGTAAATTAAGATTTGTAAAATAATTAAGGTGTTACAAATAATAGCCTATGACAAATACTCGAATTAATCCTGTATTTTTTTATTAATAGATTATATTTATATAATTTAATTTTAAGTTTACATATATTTTACGTAACGAATTATTTGTTATAAATTATTCATGTAATATGTGTGTTAATAAACTAGTATTATAAATTCATCATTACAAGCCTTTTAAATTCTTTATTTTTTGTATAATTGCTAATTTTTGGTAAAATCAAATTTTGTAATACATACAAATCTTTCTATATTAACAAAATCGCCTGATATAACTTATAACTAACGTCACGTAAGACCGAACTCGAGTTTACAAATAAGCTCAAAGCAAGCCAAGAGCCCAAGACCAAGCTTGAATTTTTCACTAATAAATGAGTTAAGCTTGAGTTTAACAGAATGAAGCTATGGTGGAGCTGAGTACTTCCATATTTAAACATAAAAATAGCAACTTTGGTAATCTAATGTTAAAAACAAGCATCTAATGCATCATTTTATATTTAAAATCAATGGAAAGTGGTACGAAATTGGTGTGTATTTTCAGTTTTGTTTTGATATAAGTTGTGTAATTTCTTTTGTTTAGAATGGGTACTTTAAGTAATTAAGTGTGATTTATTTTTGTAGGTGAGATTACCTGGAAACCGGATATACCAGTCACAATCTTACGTGGATGACAACATGGGTTATAACATTGAATTATTATTGAAGAAAAGACATAAAAATAGGGTTTGTACTTTCAAAACTGAAGTATGCATCCATTGAAAAAATAACACCAAATTAAAAGTACCCATCTGTTTGTGCTATTTTTTCAATTCTAATTTAACGTCATCATCCATGTAATTTAGATTGTAACTGGTATATCTGGTTTGTAGGTAATCCCGACTACCAAAACGAAACACATTTATAATACACATCCAAAATGTGTAAAATAAATACACAACCTATACGAAACATAACTTAACGTATACACCTATTTCGTGTCATTTTCCTAATATCAAAGATAATTTTATAAAATTTCAAACATTCCAAAAAGTATCCATGGATTTTGGAAAGGTTTACAGGTTGGTTGTCAAAATTGCAAGGAAAAAACAAAATCATTTTATGAATTTATGAAGCTTAAAAAGCATTTTCATAATTTTGGACGTATCAAAGTTTAAGAACCGTTAAACCGGTCCCTATAAACTTTAAACATGAATTCATATGATTTGTGAATTTGAAATGTGTTTGTTACATATATGTAAATATGATTTATACTTTGAAATTAACGTGTTACAAAAAAGATGGATGTTATTTGTATTGTATGACATATTATTGGCCGGTTATCATGTTCTGGTGTACTTAATTGATGTCTAAACCTTTGGAAATTCACTTGGGTTGTTGATCGTTGATTAAACTTCTCTTATAATTTTAGTTCCAGAATATCTGTTAATTGATATAAGTTGCTCTAAAGATATGTCATTGATCATACCAAATAATTAAATCTTGTAGGATAGACCATTTTGTAGAAGTCACAACTGAATGTGCCTAACAAGTAACAACTCACTTCATGTACTCTAAGAGATTAATGATAGTAGGTTTCCCTTGTACTTATGATGATTGTACTTGAGTTAGATGTGAGAATGATTTTGGGAAAGGTGCTTTTTCTAATAATTATAAATGTGACAGGTAAATCCGTCTTTCCTAAATCTCATCTTTATGATCACGTCAGCGTCATACCAGTTTTTCTCACTTCATAGTTTTCATTTTTTCTATCTCAAAAATAACAATATTTCTATTTCAATACCTATAACTCAATTAATTTTAGAGAGATAGAGAGTAGAAGTCGGGACGAAAGGAAAGGCGAGAGGGGGGGGGGGGGGGGGGTTTGCATGGGGCCGCCTAGGTGAGGTGGTGTGCCACTGGCCTTGGTCCTAGGTGGCACCCTAATGAAGGTTGCAGGATGAGTACTCCGGTCTCACTAATGTTTACATGATTTATAAAAGGCCGTTTTTTAATACATTTCATATTTATTGTGTACTAGTTATTACCCGTGTACTAAACGAGATATTTAAATAATTAGGTTTTCTAAAATATGTATGAATTTAAAAAATTATTATAGAAACAACAAATAAAACAATACATACTGCTAAATAGAATTCTAAGAACATATAAAGCAGGCAATTAAATAAAAATGAGATAGCACTAACAGGAGCATAGAAAGCGAAATTTACAGTAGATATTACCGAAACCCTAAGCTGACAAAATTAAACGAAGTGGGGATGAGGAGAACAGAAAATGATTTTGTAGCTTACCACTAACACATCACCGTAAACATTTCTTTATAGAAAAAATGATAAATTATATTATTATTAACCGATCCATTTTATTAGTTAATTCATTAATAGTAAAAATAGTAAAGTACGCATAGCATATCTTTGTTGAGTCAAGTGGCATTCTATTCAAGTGACATGTGACATTTAGTTACACGTTAAATAGAATAGATAGATTATAAACTCATAAACTTTATGTTGATTGAGAGCTATTTGTTTAAATGGTACAAACAATGTATGTGACGTCCACATGTTGCGACGGATGTACAGTTATGTATTTTTTTTTAATGATAAAATAAAAATAACATGACAATATATCACACTTTTAAAAAAATTATAAAAAAACTCAATTAAATTATAAATTATAATGGACTGAAAAAATAAACCTAAAGTTTTGAAATACATTCGTTTAAAACACTACATGTGTTGTATATATAGTGTATGCAAGCTATTTATATGAATATAAAATTAAATAAATACTTATAAGAAACATATTTAATTTATTTATCATATTTTATTACCAAATTTTAGTAGCATGGGGTTTATGTTATTAACTTGTATATATGAAAATTTATTAATTCAAATCTTTCTTTTATCATGTTTTCAAGTTTGGTATTAGATTAGGTTTAATATATTCCACCATATAGGATATATAAAAAATTATGCATTTCGATTTCAGCTTTAAGCTTGATACTTTTTTAAGTTAGATTTTTATATTTTAATTTAATAAAAAACAATCAATATTACATAATATATTTAATGCATATATTTTAATTTTATTTTAATAGCTGAATAAATAACTTTAAAATTATTATATATAACATAAATCTTTTACTTTAAGCATCTATCTGTATTATATAATAAAAAAACACAAAATTACCACACGGCATCACCATATTTAATCTAAAATGATAAATACATATTATTATTTTTTAAATAAAATAAAATAAAAGATAAATATAATTCACTATTTCATAGATAAATACATGTCATTATTTTTAAAATAAAACAAAAGATAAAAACAATGCATTATTGCTAATATTTAGAAATAATAATAAATAATTAATTCTATCCACTATTTGACATAAAATATTGAAATAAATAATTTAAAGAAAAAATATATATAATATTAATGAAAAACATAAATCATAAAGATTATATTGTAATATTAATAAAATCCAATTTCATAACATTTTATTTATTGTTATAATATGTATGTGTGTGTTATCTTTTACTTAAAATGAAATTTCAAATTATATCGACTAAATGTTTATATAAATGTAGAAATAAAAAATTTACAAGAATGTTAAAAAAATTAACACTATTCACGTATATTTAAAAATAGATAAATAATATTGATGACAATTAATTATATTTTTTTATAAGAATTAATATTATATCGTTTTAATTTTAAGTTTATATACATTTAATGTACGTCAACAATTATTTTTTAAAAATTATTCATGTATCAACATGGGTTCATAAACTAGTTATATAATAATATATTAACAATTCTAAATGGATGATACTAAAAAGCAGGAATAATACTAAACAAAAGTTCCATTTACATACCCCTAAGTTGTGTTTATATTGAAAAAAATCAACCTTTTTTTTCATATTTTTATTAATTGATCATTTGTTCTTTTTTTCTTATATTAGCTTTTGTATTTTTTTTTTTTTTTTGTCATACTCACTTTGGTCCCTTTACTTGAGACGAATGGATCAAAGTATAAATATAAGTATGTTGATTTTTTTCAAATAATATATAAGTAATAAAAATCATTATACTTTCATATTTTTACCGGCTTGGTCTCTCGACACTTATTCTTTTAATGACAAATGGACTAAACCAAATATGATAAAATATATATAGATTAAAATGAAAGAAAAAAGATAGAGTAATCATATTAATAAAAAGAGTAAATTACAAAAATGGTCCCTGTAGTTTGCATAAAACTTTGGATACGGTCCCTGTGGTTTCAATTATGCATAAACGGTCATTATTATCATTGTTTACTTGCAAAAATGGTCTCTCTGCCGTTAACTTTAACAATCAGATGGTTAAATCTTTTATAATGACCATTTTACCATTTTCTTTGATAACATTTTGGTCCCTCAAGTTTGTAGTTCATTTTAGTTTTGGTCCCTTAAGTAAATTTTTTTATTTAACTCTTTTATTATTATTATCATCATCATCATAAAAATTATTATTATAATTATTATTGATTTAACTTTTTACATATTAATTTAATTGTTTATTAAGTTTCCTATATTTTAATGTATTTTTCAATTTAAATTACAAACTTATTAATTTTTTATTATAAACAATAGTATCAAATTAGAATCCATTTCGTTTTTTAGCTTTTTCGAATGAAAAAATACAATTATTTTATATTGTAGGTTTACAAACCAGAAAAAGTTACTAACCATTCATGTTTAATTTTTTTCATTTTCTAAACGTAAAAAGCTACGAAAACCAATCTGTTTTTTTATTTTTTCTGCACCAAAAGATTCAACCTATTTCGATTTTATGTTTTGGAAAACGAAAGTAAATACAAACAATTTTGTTATTAGTTTTTGCAAACGAAAAACTACGAATAATTCTGATTTTCAGTTTTTCCAAACAAAAAAAATCATTTTATTTTTCTTATTTTTCGAATCAAATCATTACCTTTTATTTTTTTGTCCGAACGAAAAACTACGAACCATTACGTTTTAAAGTTTTTTGAAAAAATGAAATAGTGTGTAGCCTTTTTGTTCAGAAAAACAAAAAAAAATGAAATGGTTAGTAGTTTTTTACGATTGAAAAAAGTTAAAAACGTAAGGATTAGAATAACATAAAAACCGAACAAAAAAATAGACTATTTTATTTTTTGAAAAATCGTATGTTGTACGTTTGGAAAAAGGTAAAAAATCAAAATGCGTCTATTTTTTGTTCGATTTTTATGTTATTCTAAGCATTACGTTTTATACTTTTTTCAATAGTAAAAAACTAAAACCATTCCATTCTTTTAGTTTTTCCAAACAAAAAGGCTAAACACTATTTAATTTTTTTAAACAACTTTAAAGCGTAATGGTTCGTAGTTTTTCGTTCGGAAAAAAAAATAAAATAAAAGGTAATGATTTGGTTGAAAAACTAGAAAAATACATTGATTTTTGTTTGGAAAAACTGAAAATCAGAATTATTCATGGTTTTTTGGTTTGCAAAAACTAATAACAGAATTGTTTGTATTTATTTTCGTTTTTCAAAACAAAAAATCGGAATGGGTTGAATTTTTTGGTGCATAAAAAAATAAAAAACGGATTGGTCTTTGTAGTTTTTTACGTTTTAAAATGAAAAAACTTAAAACATGTATGGTTAGTAACTTCTTTTCGTTTGAAAAACAAATAAAAGCTTATGCGTTTAGTTAACGAAAACTAGTCAATTTTTTATTTCAGTTTTCAAGTTATAGTTTTTAGAAAAAACAAGGGTTGCTATGAAAAGTGAAAACTTGTTTAGATGATTAAGTTTTAGTTTTAAGAAAAATAAGATGAGTGATTATAAAATAAAAAAAATATGATAGGTGATGGAAAAGTAAGAGAGAGAAATAGAATATTATAAAGAAATAGTGTATGTAGTAGAAAAGTAAGAGAGAATATGAAAAGTGGTATTTTAAAAAGTGAAATGAAAATTTATGAAATTTTTGTATTTTTCATTTGAAAAAGCTAAAAAAGGAAATGGATTCTAATTTGATACAATTATTTATAATAAAAAAGAAATAATTAAGTTTGTAATTTAAATTATAAAATATATTAAAATATAGGAAACTCAATAAATAAAAAAATTAATATGTAAGAAGTTATAATAATAATAATAATAATAGTTATAATAATAATATAATAATAAAATAGTTAAATAAAAAATTTACTTGAGGAACCAAAACTAAAATGAACTACAAACTTGTGGGACCAAAATGTTATCAAAGAAAAGGGTAAAATGATCATTATAAAATATTTAACCACTTGTTTGTTAAAGTTAACGGCAGAGGGATCATTTTTGCAAGTAAACAATGATAATAAGGACTGTTTATGCAAAACTGAAACTACAGGGACCGTATCCAAAGTTTTATGCAAACCACAGTGACCATTTATGTAATTTACTCTAATAAAAAAGATAGAAGTATGTTTTTTTATACAGACTAAATTACATAAATGGTCCCTGTGGTTTATATGTAATTACGGTTTTAGTCCCTGAAAGAATATTATTACACCACAAGTCCTTAAAATCGAAAAGTTGTAACATTTTGGTCCCTGAAACTAACGGTAGTTAATTTTGACCGTTAGTCTTAGGGGCATTTTCGTCATTTTATTTTTCAAGGACCATCTATGTAATTTTGAAACTTTCTTATTTTCTTTTTCCTTTTTTCTCTTTTTTCTTTATATCATAATTTATTTTCATATATATATTTTGTATTTCTTTTTTTTTATCATTTAATTATTCAAATGTAACATTTTATTTTTTATTTTTTTATTCTAGCTATTAATTTTTATTTGTATGATTATTGTTATTATTAATACTAACTTTTTTATATATTACCATAATTATTTATATAACATTATTATATGATATACAATTTTATTTTTTCTAATTAATTATTGAAAATCTAAATTTTTCTCCATTATTTTTTCCATTTAGAAAAGATAAAAATAAAAT
Organism: Centrapalus pauciflorus; assembly: GCA_020465985.1. NCBI lineage: Eukaryota > Viridiplantae > Streptophyta > Magnoliopsida > Asterales > Asteraceae > Centrapalus > Centrapalus pauciflorus. Next base: position 86,100 of record JAANYP010003409.1, read on the forward strand.
TTAGTTTTAGTTTATTTTCGTTTAGAAAATCTAAAACCGAAATAATTTATATTTTTTCTCCATACAAAAAATTCAAAATCATAACATGTTGAAGTTTTTTTTCATTTGGAAATATTAAAAGTACGAGTGTTTCATTGTTTCTTCATCATAAATATTAAAAGTACGAGTGTTTCATTGTTTTTTTCGTTTTAATAAAGAAACAAAGTATATAATTTTTCATTTTTTGTATGAAAAAATTAAAATCAAAATGAGTCGTTTATTGTTCGGAAAAATTGAAAATCTGACATCGCTTATTTTTTTAACCATTTTAATTTTCATTAAATGACAACCAATCTCGATTTTAGTTTTTTCGAACAAAAAAACTGACGAATCGTTATGATCTGTATTTTTTGATCGAAAAACAACGTTCACTTCAGAATTTATTTTTTGATCAAAAAATTATGAACCATATTGATTTTCTATTTTCCAAACAAAATAAGCATTCTGATTTTTAATTAAACTGTGAAAAAAATGACGAACCATTCCGATTTAATTTTTTTCGATCAAATAAACGATGAACCATTTCAATTTTAAATTTTTTATGAAAACACAATAAATCGTTATGATATTTTATTTTTATAAACAAAATATCCATTTCGATATCAAGACGAACCATTACAATTCAAATTTTTTCAATAAAAAATGACGAAACCTTCAGATTTAATTTTTTTGATAAAAAACTGACGAACCATTCAGAATTAAAAAATTTTGATTAAATATTTTAATGAAGAAGCTATGAATCATTCTGTTTATATACTTATTCGAAATGAAAAAAAAAACTTCAACACTTCGTTGTTTTGAATTTTTTAAATGGAGAAAAAAAAAATAAATCATTTCAATTTTAGATTTTCTGAATGAAAATAAACTAAAACTAATTTTTATTTTTGTCGTTTCTAAATGAAAAAAAGAATGGAGAAAGATTTGGATTTTCAATAACTAATTGAAAAAAATAAATCTGTATATCATATAATAATGTTATATAAATAATTATGGTAATGTATTTAAAAAAATTAGTATTAATAATAACTATAAACATACAAATAAAAATTTATAGTTAAAATAAAATATAAAAAATAAAATGTTACATTTGAATAATTAAATGATAAAAAAGAAATACAAAATATATATATGAAAATAAATTATGATATAAAGAAAAAAGAGAAAAAAGGGAAAAGAAATAAGAAAGTTTCAAAGTTACATAGATGGTCCCTGAAAAACAAAAGGACGAAAATGTCTCTGAGACTAACGGTCAAAGTTAACCACCGTTAGTTTCAGGGACCAAAATGTTACAACTTTTCGATTTTAGGGACTTGTGGTGCAATAAAATTCTTTCAGGGACTAAAACCGTAATTCCAAATAAACCACAGGGACCATTTATGTAATTTAGTCTTTAATATATGCTCCTCAAGTTTAACTAAAGTTTAAAATATATTTATTTTCTTTTGTTATATGTTTTATATCATTATTCTATTTTATGTATTAAATATATTTTACTAAATAATAATAAAATTTGCATCATTTGTAATAGTGTATCATCAAAAAGACAATTTGTTCATATCCCTTTAAAATGAAACAATATTTGATATCGTTAACAGGGATATTTGTGCAAAAACCTCTTGAAGTTGGACCATTGTTATAATTAAAAATTCTAACCATTTTTTCATTGCACAAAAAACCCCCAACCGTTAAACTCTCATGGAATTGGGATATTACCGATTGTAATTGATTGAAAGTCGTAGGTCACCGTCGACAATTCATCAGTGACCACTAGAATTTCGCTAAAAAGTAATATCCAACAAAAAAACATAGATTTAAATAAAGAAATTAACAAGAAATGTGAATTTGAATCATAAAACACAGACAAGTGAGTTCGCTGGAAAGAAGATTCGTCGAAAACGAATGGTTGGTCAGCAAATTACAACCGATTCATTAGATTGCAAGTCATTTTTTTGAAAAAAAAAAGCCTCATTTTGATAACTTTTAGTTAGTTAGGAATTTTTTGTGCAATGAAAATTGATTTGAGGTTTTAATCACAAAAATGATTCAACTTTAAGGTTTTTTTTTTTTTGCACAAATATCCCTTGTTAATATGAGTTTAATTCAATTTTATCACAAATAGAAGTTCTAATTTAAGCATGTATCTATTAAATAAAATAAAGTTAATATTGTTAATTTTGTTTCAACCTTTCATCATTGTTATTTGTTGTTACTTATTTCTATTTTGGGATAATTGCGCAAAAACCTCAAACTTGTCAGTTATTTGTGATAAAAATCTTAAACCATGTTTAAAAAAAAGTTATACGCATGATATATGAATTTCACATACACTCACACATTTTGTGTCCTTAAAAATTATGTGAATGTTCAAGGCATATTTATGTGAATTGTCATTCAAGTGAATGATCATTCACACCATTCACATGATCTTTTTTTAATCATTTACAAGATTTATGATGTTGCTCCTTTTGAAAAAAAAAGTCTTATAATGTTGCCTTATACATGTCTATTCAAAAATTATATATGTAAATGATCATTCACATTAGGGTACGCTGGAATCTCATAGGTACGCTGATGAACCTTATTTTATATATATATGGTGAGGATAAAATGAGGACAGTGCTTAGAATGAGGACGATAAGAACCAATAGGATTACCTTATTTTGTGAATCAACCAATAAGAAGCAATGTATCATAATTGTAATTAGGTTAAAAATTATATGATGTGGAATCTAATAAAAGGGCATTTTGGTCATTGTGCACCATATATTTCAATTTAATTCTATTGGTTTTTAATTGTGAATCAGGCAACACCGATTTCGTTGGTACCATCGTGATTCACAAGACCTACAACGATTCACAATGTCATCGTGATTCATGAGACCACCGATTTTGACAACATAACTTATGGTTCACAACACCGATTTCAACGACATTACTTATTGGGAATCAGTTCGATGGCCCATCGTGATTCATAACACATACAATGATTGACGATGCCACCGTGACTCACGAAGGCGGATGGTTTGGACTTTGAGCTGTTCACAGTTCAAGCAAGTGAGGAGGAGACGAGCGGGCGGTTCACGGTTCAAGCAAACGATTCACAGCGGCGGCGGTACACGGTTCATGAAGGCAGAGGGTTCACAGCGAACGGCGGTTCACGGTTCAAGAAAAAGAGGAGGAGGAGGATGTGAGCGTCGGTTCACGGCTCAAGCAAGTGATTCACGGTGGTGGTGGTACACAGTTCACTAAGTGACGTTGATGTCAGGTTCTCGTCATTAACGTTGGTCATATCACAGCGGCGGCCGGGAAAAAGTGGAAGGGGTGGAAGACCGCCAGAGAAAATGGTAGTGTGTGTGGCACCATGGAGGGAGGGAGAGAGAGAGAGAGAAAGATTTTGTTTTGGAATGTGAATAATTATGGTGTAGAGAGAGAAATTTAAAGATGTAATTATGGAAATTGGGGAGAGTAAATTAATTCTTTTTTTTATTATTATAATTTAATTTAAATTTATAAATGTCCAAAATACCATTGATGATGTGAATTAATATTGATGACGTGTCTCATTTTTATTGGTTCTTACCGTCTTCATTTTAAGGACGGTTCTCATTTAATCCATTCCATATATATATATATATATATATATATATATATATATATATATATATATATATATATATATATATATATATATATATATATAGGGATGGGATCATTGCAGAACCTTAATTTAGTGCAGAACCATAGAACCAATCTAAACCATTAGATTATAATATAACACTAGGGATAAGATGGTAATTATACAATTAACATTGAATTAATAGCAGCCTACCAAGTTTGACTGTCCACTTTGACTTTTTTTTTTTACTCTTTTAATATATAATGGACATGCAGTGTTGCATCGACGTTAAATATACGATATCAAAGTGTTCATTCGACATCGAATGGTCGTATGGGTAAAAAAAATTTACGAAAAATAAACACGTAAATTTTTTTTCAAAAAAATATATTCATGACCGTTCTCGTTAAATCCACCAACTTTGACTACTAATTTTGACTATTATTTATCTCTGTTAATAATGAACGTATATGCAGTGTTGCATCGACGTTAAATATACGGTATCAAAGTGTTCATTCGATATCGAATGATCTCATGATCTCACCATGATATATTGCATCGTGGTCTGTGTAAAATTTTTTTTACGAAAAATAAAAAAATATATATCATAACCGTTCTCGTTAAATCCACCAACTTTGACTACTAATTATGACTATTATTTTGGCTCTGTTAGTAATGAACGTATATGCAATGTTGCATTGACGTTAAATATACGATATCAAACTGTTCATTCGATATCGAATGATCTCATGACCTCACCATGATATATTGCATCGTGGTCTGGGTAAAATTTTTTTTACGAAAAATAAAAAATATATATCATAACCGTTCTCGTTAAATCCACCAACTTTGACTACTAATTGTGACTATTATTTTAGCTCTGTTAATAATGAGCGTATATGCAGTGTTGCATTGACGTTAAATATACGATATCAAAGTGTTCATTCGATATCGAATGATCTCATTATCTCACCATGATATATTGCATCGTGGTCTGGGTAATTTTTTTTTTACGAAAAATAAACACGTAAAATTTTTTCGAAAAAAATATATCATGACCGGTCTCGTTTTAAAGAGTATAAAATTCTCGTTTTTATGGTATAATTTTTTTGATTTAAAAATTAATAATATTAATGTTATTTTAATTTAAAGAAAAAAGATATTTATTTTGCTAATGTCAATCTTTTTGCTATTTCCAATCTTTTCCTTTTTTACCCCTCCAAGAATTAAAATATCACTATTACCAATCTTTTTTTCACTAATTCCAAACTTAACTCTTTTAATCAAAACCATTAGATTATTCTAATCTATGGACGATATTGGTTCTACAGTTCTACACTAAATTTAGGTTCTGCAATGATCCCATCTATATATATATATATATATATATATATATATATATATATATATATATATATATATATATATATAAATAAAAAAGAACATCAAATGCATGTTGCTACTATGTTTCACAACAAAAGATAAATATAACTTTGTGTATTTAAATAAGAGATAAATAATAATATTATTTTTCTATTTCAGTCTTTATGTTATTTTTTCTTTTGCTAAATTTGTAAAATTTGTTATCACTAACTAATCATTCAATCTAAAAAACTAATATGACATTTTTAGTTTAAAGTTTGTATTAAAAACAATCATGTTTAGATATTTGATTTGTTTAGTTTTTAATGTAGATTTAGAGATGATGCTAGAATGTATTCAATTAAACGTAGTTTTTTTCTTTTAGAATGTATCTCTGTTGGTATAACATATATCTTCGATCATAGACATAAAAGTAAATTTATTTTAGAGATGAAATAAAAGAAAAAGATGGTTAACTTTAGGGATGAGCAAAAATTCCATTTTTTCGATCCATACTGGTAGTCCGGTACCGATTAGCCAAAATGGTACAGTACTGGGTACCCATATGTGACTTAATTAGGAGTCAGGACTAGTTTAATTCAGGAATTCCCGATACTGAATTGGGGATATAATAATCATGTTTCTAAAACTCCTAATGTAATTCATATAATTTCATAAAGCAAAACACATTTTAAATCTCAAATTTTCATTCATCATTCTTGGCAATCAATTATTCAACACCTATGAAATCATCGTTAGTTAGTATAAAATAGTTGTTAACTTTTTTCTTTGGGGTTTTTGTGTTTTAATTTTAATTTTCAGCATTTATAACACTATGAAAACTGTCACTATTTGGTATAAGAACCATTACCAATTTTTTTGCATTGTACGTCAGTACGTCATGCATTATATGTTGTACATCGAACAATGATATCAAACGAAACTAGTACCGATTTCTCAGTACCGATCTCAAATATCACAACTTGGTACGGTACTCGGTCTCGTAAGTCGGGAAATCAAGAGTCAAAACAAGTCGATACGATATTAGTTCCAAGCTCATCCCTAGTTGACTTATGTACCATAAAAATATTATTATATAATTGAAATCAAATAAATCAAGTTAATTTTTATGACATATAAATATATAATCAGTTTTAATAAAATCAAAAGATTTGGTAGAGGAATAAAAAAAGAATTAAAAAAAGGCATGAAAGGGCAACCAACTCCTTAGTCAAAGCCCTAGTCCTAGTCCAAAAACAAAATGCAAAATCAGTTTTTAACACTTGCCCATTTTCTAAAATTTTCCAATTCCAACTTCTTGCCTTTGACGCCTACCCCCTAAAGCCTTCTTTCTTCTACTGCTACACTCTCTCTTCTGCTAAATGTATTCATCTATTTGTACTATACGCCCCAGATTTGATTCTATCTTTATATACCAAAACAGTTGTAATTCCCCTTTTTAATTCTCTATACCCTTTTCATAAACCCACTCTAATTCCCCCAAATTCTTCTTTCTTGTTTCTTGATGCGCCTTTTTTTGAACAAACCCACTTCTTTTATAACAAGAACTATTCGATCTGCTTTCTTTAATACCAACAACACAACAAGATACCCTTCTCTCGATTTCTTCTTTTTCTTAAGAATTTCATCAATGGCGACAACTCCAAAGCCAAATGAAGAAGGAACTGCTAAGCGTTTTTGGGATAGATTTAGTAAAGAATCGATAATGACACTTTATACTCCGTTTGTTGTTTCTTTCGCTTCTGGGAATCTCAAGATTGATACATTTCGTCATTACATCGCTCAGGATGTTCATTTTCTTAAATGTTTTGTTCAAGCGTAAGTAATTTATTTGGGTTCGTTCTTGTGTTCATTGGGGTTATTGGATTGTGTTTTGATTCTTTTTATTTTTTTGGTTGTAGATATGAATTAGCAGAGGATTGTGCAGATGATGATGATGCTAAAGTTTCCATTATTGAATTAAGAAAAAGGGTTTTTGAAGAAATTAAACTTCATGCCTCTTTTGTTCAAGTAAGACCTTGTTGTGTATTTGATCGTGTTCTTGATGAATTTAATAGTTCTGTTACATAATAAAGAATTCAGATGGATCTTAGTTCAGTAGTTTGCGAAAATTGTGAAATGAAAGAGAGATTATTTTGTATTAGGTTAAGTATCTTGAGATTGAGTTTCCCAGCATTCAGTAGAAAGCCACAGAATGATGTTGGGAGGATTTATGGACAAACACTAGTATTATGATGATGATGATTATTATTATTTGTTTTCTACTAAAAATTATAAACGAAGTACGAAAATTGGAGGGGAGCGACTGCATTCGTATTTTTAACTGCATATAGATGAGTACACCTTTTGTTAAAGTTAGTATGTGTGTATCTCAGGTTGCTTTCTTGATGCGGGTATTTCACTATTTTGGGAATTTATCTTTGTATCTTCCTATGGAGGAGTGTTTGTGCAACTTGACCAATATGATGTCGATTATTAATTTTGTTATGTTTCTATGGTTAGGGTTTTAGGGTTTGTTAAAACTTTAATTGAGTGATTCTTATATCGTCAAGAAACATGAATGCAATTGCATAAGATGATAGTCCAAGAACCTTCAAATTGTATATTACATGTTGTTTAAGGCAATCGCGTAGAAGGAATGTGACTTTGTGAAACTGGTGTTAAGCGTTGGACCGTTAGTGTTTGATGCACTTAATTTCATTGCAGTGGAACATTGGTGTGCACGTAATTTCATTCTTGGTTTTTTTATCTTTTTACTTTTGTCAGTGGTATATGTTGTCGTAGCCTCGTAGGACTATGAGATAAACCATTGGTTGAATAACTTGAAGAAGTGATGACATTTGTGATCTTGGGTCATTTGCGGTTTTCAGGACAACACCCTTTCGAGAAATACTTGAGCACATAACTTATTGATCGCATACTTTATCCAGTTATACTTTCACTGTCCTATCAATTAAATCACATATTCACATTACTTGATTTTACCAATTTAACCAACATAAATCATACTTAACACTGAATTCGTTCACTTTCACTCCATCAAATTGTTCTTCCCTCTATACTCTTGTCCTAATTAGTTTATGTTAATTTAACTTCATTAAAATTGGAGAATAATGGTAATTGATATGATTGTGATATTATATGTAAAATTCAAGTATGTAATTAAATTATTGTGAAAGTACAATCACTTTTTTTAATCTATTATTCCTTTCAAGAACATTTACAAATACAAAACCAGATGAATTTTGATATGTGCGTGAATGCAGAAACATATGTTATATGAAAAATTTCTTTTAAGTAGTTATCTATTATCTATTTTCTTTTCATTTTCCAACTTCTTAGTTCTTTTTTCCTAATGCTCCCTACACTTTGATGGCTAGGTAGGGGTTATGATGTATTGAGCTGCATAACCACTTTTGTGGATCTATTGCTAAATTTTGGTGAAACAAACTTCCATTTTTCGGGTTTTTCCTTAGAAACCAGCGGATGATTTTATTTTGTGGCTGCTTATAAGAACCACTAATTGTGTGCTTATTTCTTGATCCATTAGAAGAATATCATGTGTAACATTTATGTCTTTGTGTCATATGTATATATATTCTATGAGTAACTATCACATTTATTTTTTTTAGACAAATGTGTTAGTCACGATATGATTGTAACAGTTGTGAACTAACCGTTTATATTATTGCTAATATTTATGGTTATGGCTATTGTTTAAATGTTTAATAAAAGAGAAACATAGTACTTATCAATTCGTTTGGAAAACAACTATCATATTTGTGAAAAGTGCAAATCGGTCACCCAATTTGTGTAGTGTATTGTGTTTTCAACCATCAAACTTCTCATTTTGTTGAAAACAACAATTGTATGCTAAAATTTTCGTATATGAGGAGCTATACATATTGGTGGATCTTCTGCATTTTCATAAATACAGTGGTTGTTTGCAATGCATCGCTAATACTATGGTTGAAAATCTAATTTGCTCTTTATGAAGGAATCAAGTTTGATAGTTGTTTTGCTAATGATAGTTTAGTTATTGGCTGGCAAAAAAAGAAGATTGGGAATGATAAAATAAACATTAGACCGCTTTAACGTTAATTTATTTATTTAGTTAATGCAATCAAGGTCTATTCTGCTTGAACAAAAAATAATTAACGATCATGTTAGGCGGCTAATGCATGACTTTTCCTATGATTAAAAGTTAATTGGGATCACACCTTTAGGTTCAGTCAATTCTATAGTTGGAGGGCATTGTGTATCAATTCGTTTGGAAAACAACTATTATATTTGTGAAAAATGCTAAACGGTCACCCAATTTGTGCAGTTTATTGTGTTTTCAACCATCAAACTTCTCATTTTGGTGCAAAACAAAAACTATTAGTTGGAGGGCATTGTGTGTACTAGCCAGTGCCCAGTAGGTGCTTCAAAGTCGAATTTTCCTATGATTAAAAGTTAAACCTTTGTAATCCACTTTCAAGTCCGAAGAAACGTAAAAACTAAGTTTTTGTGCACTTTATACGCTTGGTATCAACAAACTAATGAAATGATTCTTTGTGCAATCTGTATGTGAGGGTATTTTAGAAACATTAGGATGCATGACTTTCTTCGTTGTGCATTTTAAAATCGAAGAATTATACAATTGACTCTTTTGTGACAGGGGCTTTATTTGTTTATTTCACACTTTCCATATTTTGAATTTTTGAAGTTAACAAATGATTTGCCTCCTGTTAAGTTTGATATGCTCGTTTAACGTAAACATACTTACGTTGGAGCAACATCTCATCCAGGAGTGGGATCTCGATTTATCGAAAGAAACAACACCAAGCGCTGCAACCACAAAGTACACAAATTTCTTGTTGGCAACAGCCTCAGGGAAAGTCGAAGGAGTCAAAGGACTCGCCACTCCTTTCGAAAAAACAAAAGTTGCAGCATATACACTAGGTGCAATGGCCCCTTGCATGCGACTTTATGTTTTTCTTGGTAAAGAGCTTAAAACGCTCGTGGATGCTAATGGCGATGAACACCCATATAAGAAATGGATCGACAAGTACTCCTCCGAAGATTATCAGGTTTGAAAATTTATTTTTTAGTTTGACCTTTCGGGTCAAAGTGTGTAAATCTTTAGCTAACAGAAATTTGGTGACCAAATTCTTATAAAAATGCTTGCAATATTATTATACATTTATTGATTGTGCTTTTGTATACATTATAACTAGGTTATTACCCATGTATTACATGGGTTAATTTTAGAAATTGACATATATATATATATATATATATATATATATATATATATATATATATATATATATATATATATATATATATATATATATATATATATATATATATATATATATATATATATATATATATATATGTATATATATATATATATGTATATATATATATATATATATGTATGTATGTATGTATAATATAATAATTATATAAATAATAAAGTTTGCTTAATTTTAGTTAGTTAGTTATTAAATTAATCCATATCAGATTTACATAGATTTGATTTGTTTTAAAATTTAAAAATAAAATCAGTAAATGACGTGGCAAAAGAAGAGGACGACATGTGGCAATATAAGTGAGAGCATGCCATGTGGCATTTAGTTACTCTTTTAGTATAGATAGATAATTGGTCGATTGTGGCCTATACCAAAGACTTGATCTTTTTTATTTCTTTATGTGAAAAAGGCTGCAATGCTCCAGACGGAGGACTTGCTGGACAAATTAAGCGTCTCTTTGACAGGCGAAGAGCTTGATACGATGCAAAAACTTTATCGTCAAGCGTTGAAACTCGAGATGGAATTCTTTTTAGCCCAACCTGTTGACCAGGAGACCGTTCTTCCATTGGCAAAGCAGCATGTTCCAACGGAACAACGTCTTATGATATTTTCTGATTTTGACTTGACATGCTCGGTGGTGGATTCATCTGCCATTTTGGCTGAGATTGCGATAGTTACCGCACCAAAATCTGATCAAACTCAACTAGAAAGTCAAAGTCAAATCACTCGGATGTCCTCGGCTGACTTGAGAAACACATGGGAGGTACTCTCGAGACAGTACACAGAGGGGTACGAACAATGCACAGAAAGTATGCTGTCTAATGAGAAAGGTAAAAATGTCCATCATATTTCCTTGTTTACGTCCTTTGAAAATGATTAATTGACAAAAATAGCAACAACTTTTTGTTTTTATATATCGTTTATAGCAACATTCTTTATTTTATTATCATTAATAGCATCCACTTATATATTTTTCACCGTTTATAACAAAATGTTGGAAAAGGGTGATGCTATAAATAGTAATAAAAATACAATAGTTGATACTATTAATGATAAAAAAAATATAAAAGTCGATGCTACTAATTACAATAAAAACAAAAGTTGACGCTATTAATAATAAAAAGGGTTAATTTCTAAAATTAGAAACAACTTTATACATTTTTAGCATTTATAGCAACATTATTTACTTTTTATCATTAATAGCATCGACTTTTATATTTTTTTATCATTTATAGCAAAACTTAAAAAAGTTGTTGCTATAAATGATTAAAAAAAAACACAAAAGTAAATGCTATTTAAGGATACAAAATACAAAAGTTGATGTTATTCATATGAAAAATACAAAAGTTGATATTATTAGGGATAAAAAATAAATAATGTTGCTATAAATGATAAAAAAAAAAATCAAAAAGTTGTTACTATTTTTAATAATTGTCCCTGATAAAAAATAAATAATGTTGTTATAAACGGGAAAAAGAACAAAAAGTAGTAGTTATTTTTAGCAATTAATCGTTAAATAATTAGATGCATATAATCAGTTGTAACAAATTGTGGTATTGATTAAGGATTGGGAAATTTCTGATTTTTTTAGTTGTGCTACCAAATTAAATATTATTCCGGCGGTTTTTCAGTTGAAAACTTCGACTACGAGGGACTGAAGACAGCACTCGAACAACTAACAGAATTTGAAAGAAAGGCAAACATGAGAGTGATTGAATCCGAAGTCCTCAAGGGTTTGAATATCGAGGACATTAAGCGTGCTGGTGAACGTCTCATCCTCCATGACGGTTGCATGGGTTTCTTTCAGAGTATCACCAAGAACGAAAACTTAAATGTGAATGTCCATGTCCTATCCTACTGCTGGTGCGCCGATCTTATAAGATCCGCATTCTCATCAGGTATTATCGTTATGGCTTCTTAAAGATCCATTTGATTCTCATAATTTGTGTAAAACATTAACAGGTATTTGTTTTTTGGGATAATTGCGCAAAAAACCCCAAACTTGTCCGCTTTTTGTGTTTAAAACCCCAAACCATTTTTCGTTGCATAGAAAACCCCAAACTAACTAAAAATCAGTAAATCAAGGTTTTATCAATGACTAACCGGTTGAAACCGCTTATTAATCCTACAGGGACCGCTAAATAACCTACATGTGATAAATTTTAATTGTTGACACCGGTTGCCAAACATTACACGTCATTTTTAACGCTCATAGATAATTCTTAATTGTAATTTTCAAACGGGATTACCTCATCTACGAGCGTTAAAAATGATGTGCAATACTTGGAAATCGGTTTCAACAATTAAAATTTATTCTACATAGGTTATTACTAGTCCACGTAGGATTAATAACCGGTTTCAACCGGTTAGTCATTGATAAAACCTTGATTTACTGATTTTTAGTTAGTTTGGGGTTTTCTATGCAACGAAAAATGATTTGGGGTTTTAATCACAAAAAGCGGACAAGTTTGGGGTTTTTTACGCAATTATCCTTTGTTTTTTTAGCATTTATAGCAACATTATTAACTTTTTTTATCACTGATAGCATTTAACTTTTGTATTTTTCATAATTAATAGCATCAACTTTTATATTTTGTATTATTAATAACAATATAGCATTAACTTTTGTAGTTTTTTTGATCATTTATAGCAACATCTTTTTAGCCTTTTGCTATGAATGGTAATGATAAAAAATACATGATGTTGCTATAAATGCTAAGAAAACAAAAGGTTGTTGCTATTTTTAGCAATTGTTCTGTAAAATAGTGGATTTATACACTCTGATTTGTCCATAAATGTGACTTATATCCATCAAATGAACAGGCGGCATACAGCAAATGCACGTACACGCAAACGAATTTGAGTATGAAGGCTCTCTATCCACCGGCGAAATCATCAAAAAAGTTGAGTCCCCTGTTGACAAGCTTCAAGCTTTTACCGACATTCTGAATAAGTGTGACGAAACTGACAAAACGAATCTGACAGTTTACGTCGGAGACTCGGTTGGCGACTTGCTTTGCCTGCTTGAAGCCGACATAGGCATAGTTATCGGCTCGAGTTCAAGTCTTAGGAGAATCGGGAGTCATTTTGGTGTTTCCTTTGTTCCGTTATTTCCTGCTTTAGTTATGAAACAGAAAGAGCGCGTTGAAGGAAGCTCTTTTAGTTGGAAGGGACTTTCAGGCGTTCTGTATACGGTTTCTAGTTGGGCCGAAGTACATTCTTTCATCGTTGGTTCTTGAAACCGTTTTATGTGTAGTTATAGCACGAAAAAGAGTCATCTTTTTTACGTATAATAGAACGAAGACAAAACTTGTCGTGGCTGATTTTATTATGGGCCACGTAAATTTCATAATCTTGGCGTATTTTCATCTCGCAACAGGGGTTTCTGCACATTCACGGATGCGAATTCGTTCTGCGTCTGATGCTTTAAATGGGTATGAATCTTTTTCATCATCTTGTTGAATCTGATGAGTATAAATAAATCTTGTTTGACTGTTTTTTTTTACTTGATCTGAGAATGGTTGGTTTTCTTGCAGGCTGAGAGTTCATGTTGCAGAGATGGATAATTGCATAAAGCTGAAGGATGATGAATCTATGATAAAAAATCAAAGTTTTGTTTTTGAGTTTTGTTTCTACTTGATTTACAGATTTTGATTCAAATTTTTGGTTGGTAAATATGTGAAAATCTTGTGATGAAGTGAACCTTTTGGGAATTTTCTTCAATGCATCAGATGCTGTTTTTCTTTTATTTTTGTCAATGCTTGGAAATTTCTTGTTATTTTTGTCAATGCTGCACAGGTATATTTTTCAAACAAAAATTAAAAAGACAAAACTGAAAATTAAATAAATCTCTCATTCAAATTATAAAACAAAAACACCAACAAAAAGACAGATCTTAAAAATGCCTTACTAAAAGGAAATAAAATAATAAGTTTATGAAACATATCAACAATACAAAATATAGAATGTTTATCTTTTAACTTTATTATAAATTTCACGATTTTCATGAAGGCAGACTGTCGACATCTATCTTCTTTATATCCATGACGATTCTTTATATCCCATGACGATTTGAGGTCTGTTGTTGCTGTTGTGATTTTCATGAAGATTATAAAAATATATTTTTATTTATAGAAAATAAATATAGTTGATTCATGACTAAGCAGGGTGTTAACAGAACAGATTTGAGGTTCTCTAAATTAGTTTTTAAGTTCTACTCCGTAAATTCAAATTTTTATGATTAGCTATCTTTAAAGAATTTAACCGTTTTACTAAATTATATAATATATAATTTAATTATTTTATTAATCCACGTATTGCATGACTATTTTTAGTGTAAATTATTTTCATAATGTATATGAAAACTCACAATTGAAACATATACATATTACCTTTTAAAAATGTAATATATTATTGTTATTGTCATAATTATTATTGATCTAACTTTATAAATATATGAGTAGTGCTACTTTTATTTTATCATTTGTTTAAATTTGTTACTTTAATTGATATATTGAGATTTTAATTTATATAGAATATAATATTTATATAAGTGTTATAAAATATATTTTCACTAGTATTGTGTTTTTTTTTAGCTTTCAAACATATAATATTAATTGTATTACTGTATTTATTTTTTATATTTTTTAATAAATTTATAACCATATAAAAAAAATTATAATTAGATACATAAATAAATATAGATTAGATAATAGTTGCATTTAAATTAGATTGATGTTAATAGTTTAATAATTTGATATATAAGTATGGCCAATATAAGATTTAAATTTGAATTTATTTAAATTTAATTTATATTACATTTAATAATAAAATATGGTTCATCGAGATAGTGTCATGTGTCAAATTTGTTTACAATTTAACCATTAAAGTAATAGTAAATTAATAAAAAGTCAATTAAAGTACTTGTACAATTTTATTTATCAGAAGCTTCGATCATCTTTTAAAAGCAACTTTAAGTAGCTTCTCCCTTACAAACTTGTTAATTCTAAGAATCTCTACAAAATTCTATCAAACGCAACTTTTCTATTAAAATGACACGGGAGTTTCAAAAAATGTAGAGATTAATTTTCTCATAAGCTATGCGTCAAACACATTCAGGCCTGATCACCACATAAAACAAGACAAACTAGCTTTGTTATTCAAAATTTAGGTTGGTCAGTCATCCGTACATGTCAAAACCTACTTTTAACATTTTACCCACAGCACAATTAGGATTTAGGTTGGGCGGTATACCCACCCCGCCAAGCCGACGGCTTGGCAACCTATGCATAAAGCTAGCGGGAACACGGCCCCCGACCGGCCCCCCGCCCAAAAATCCACCCCATCGGCTTCCTCACCTCTCCTCGACTTTCCATCTCTCTCTTCCTCCTCTCTCTCTAGATTTTAACGAGTTAATGATATTGAGATAGAATGATGGGTATTTCCAACGTTTTAAAATGGAAACGGTGTAAAGAGAAAAGCTGATGTGGCGCTGAGATGTCCAAAATAGTGAATTTGAGATGGGTGAGGGGTGTGGTGCTGAGCTGTCCAAAATGGTGAATTTGTGAGGGATGAGTATCCCTCACCCTTTAAGAGTAGGTTTTTTCCTCATTATCTGGCATCCATGTAAAATGTGTTTGAATAAATAACTTCTCTAGAGTAAAAGGGTAATAGGTAAAGAGTAAACTACATAAAATCACACATGAATAAAAAAAAAAGTGAGATAAATCAAAAAAACAATCAAGAATGTGACCAGAAAGCTGAAATCAGGAACTATATAACCCTCCTGGATTGGTTGCAAAACTATGGTCTCAAATAGATCACTTGCCTGCCCCTTTGATTAGGTGGCTGCACCTTCTGCGTTCGGCAAGTTCGATGTTCACCGTGTGTACTGAACGGCTTGTCTATTAAATCAAACCTTCACCTGCCATAAATACAGGGCAACGGGGATCGGGTTAAATCACAAATTAAGGGGACGTTTGGTATGATGGAATAGAATGAAATGAAATTTGCAAGTTTTTTCGATCAACGTTAGTTACAATAAATAGAAGTTGACATAGAAAATGATGGAAAAACTATTAATCTTCATTCCCTTCCATGGTTCTGATTCTCTCCATGTTGAGAAGGAAATGAGAGATATGAATTTATACTAAACTCAATTCTCTACTCCCTCTCGTTGAGAATCAGTGTTCTCATCACATAACAAAATTACATGTAAATCTCATATAATTTCATTCCATTCCATTCCACTGTACAAAACGTTCCCTAAGTAGAGAAGGAATGATGAGTTGGCAAAACTCGTTGTAGAACACATTCAAGATTCAAAACCCCTCAAAATTTAAGTTATCACGAACGTTCAATATTAACCATCACTTACGTAGTTCATCAAAGGAAATACTACTAATGCTTTCTCCAGATTTGAAGAGACGAATCCTTCCTGCAAGATGAAGACATCGAACATTAACAAGATGCTCATTTTGTTGCTTAATTTAATACAGTTGAAGAGAAGGGTTATGTTTGGCAGATTAATAGAGTCAAAACTCATCATAGTTTTACGGTTTAGTAGTGTAGATTTTTCTTTTTGAACTATTTAGTCTCTGTTCTTTATTTGTCATACTCGAAAGGCCATGATACTGGTTAAACCAAATTTCAATTGGTTGTGTTAAATAAGACAGAATATGGACTAAAAACATGTTAAAAAGTACTTTCAAAAGTAGATTATAGGTAGCATATATTTAGTAGTTTTTAACAAAGGATAAAACTTTATGTTTTTTGGTCATTTTTGAAGGTAAAGCGTCAATAAAAAGCTGTCACGAAAAGTATATAAAAGCGTCACTAATGATCACAATTATGATATTTATAAATTCTTTAAAGTATGTTACCTAATCCACATAAAAATCCAGAAGTACTTTACCTCCCCACATGATTTTAAAAGTACATTACCCAGAGTACAAATTAACATAAAGAGAATGTTACCTTTCTTCATAAATTTCCAACTAAATATATTATTTGTTATAGCATATTAAATTCATAAGTAACAACAGAACAAGACTTCCAAGAAGTGAAGGCATGAGGAACTACGAGTCCTTGAAATATAAATAGAAGGGAAAAAAAGATCGAAGGACTAACTAGGAAAAATATTTAACAAATAAATATAAACTTAATTGCATTTGATCTCATACAGATTTAAACTTGGCTAAATATTAAGCCAAAACCTCCAACAAAGCAACAATTTTTTTAACAATCGTCTCTTAAATTTTCCGTCTTGCTGTGTTATAAGTAATATTGATTAAAGTTTCATATGATTAAAGCATAAAGATACTCTCTCGAAGTAGATACACTTCACTAGTTCACTCCATAAGAGAGTAGAAAGTCTATTTCCGAAGACTAATCTGCAGAATTATCATCTTATATAGCTTTCATATGACTTCCCCAATGTCTCTTGAACTTCAAACTTTCAAGACTCGATACTTCAAGCGAATAGTTGTACATATTCCATTATTCGTAATGAAGTCTAAATTACTTTTGTAAGAAGTGTCTAGGAATGCATATAGGCACAAGTTCTATCAAGGTTTAACTTTGGGGCATTGCTCTGTTTGAAGCCAACCACCTCTGAGGAGCAAGATGCATCAAGGGCAGAAGCACAGGAATTATCGAAGTGAGACACAAATCATACTTTTGGATCATTTAAAAAAAACAATATAAAATTTAATCATGGCCAGTTCACTTCCAACGAAATTTATTTTCATCAATCTTTTGTTGGGTTAATGGCGTGTAATAGCGATATAACTTTGTCAATGTTACGATTTATGCTACATGCTTTCTTTGCACTCATTTGTTCCAATTTGGTTCTTATGTAATCTGAAAACCAGTTGAATCCGGTAAAAAGGTTTATTGGTCTATCTAGTGGTAATCCAGCCACCAATTTTATATTGTAAATTAGATTGTTGTGCGTTGAATCTGAGATTACCTAAAAGTTTATAAGGATAAATTAGCAATAAAAATGTCATATAATCTAATTTACTGGATACAGATAGTGTCTCGGACTCTGGGTCACCACTAAATAGGCCTCAAAAGTTTTAGTAGATGGATTCAACTGGTTTTCCGTTTACAAAAGTACCAAACTGTAACAACATAATGTATGAGCAGACAAATGAGTACAAAAAAAAGTATGTGATTCAAATCAAAACATCGACACAGGTATGAAGTTATTACATGACATTAACCCCTTTTTGTAATCATACTTAAGTCATTCAAGATTCTAATAGTAAAAAAGGATAGGAAAAAAAAATTGTTAACCCGCAAGTATGAAGCAATTACCCCTTCTGAACCGTTAGTCCACCTAGCCATTTTACCACCTCCAATGCTCAATACAAATTTATGTTCATTTGATGATTCCTCAATTGACTTATATACATTTTTTTAATCACATTGTCTCACCTCTATAAGTCAAATGACTTGCACCTTATATATAATACCTGCCAGATACTTATAAGAAATAGATGCTGCACAAACACTCTAGGTTTGACCAACACAGCAGCAATCATCATACATTGAACTGTCAAAACTTCCTTTCTTCTCATGACAGTCCTCCTTAATTCCAAAACCAAAATAGAATATTACCATGTATCAACTAGAATCACCAAACAATTTATTTAAACATGGGCGTACCATCACGACGAATGCAGATTTCTGGTATATTTTTAACTTCGCCATTGATACTGTCGTTGTAAACTCTTGTTTCAATATCACCCTCTACGTAAACTGAAGAGCTGCAAACATGTTTCAAGATCATGAGAAATAAAGATACAAACACACATAATCATGAAAATAGAGTTCGCTGAATTCGGGTAAATATATATACTTCTTGGTGAGTTGTTGAACTGCATAAGCACCGAGTGCTTCATTGTGTACAGCAATACGATGCCATTGAGCCGGTTTTGGCAAGTCTTTAGCTCCACTGGTTCTTTGATCAAACATGCCTCCGGTTCCAACAGTAAAAATGGTGACTGTTTTACCATTCCTCAGGATCTTTTGCAGAGGTGGTTGCCCAACCTTCCCACATACAATTGCCTGTCAATAAGAAAATGAAGTAAAATATATATAATAACAAAAATAATCACATAACCAAAGTACATTTTTTGATTTCGGACCTTCTTCTGACCAAGCTCTTCTAGAGTCAAACTTGACTTAAATATTTTTAGTTCCTTAGCTACAAATGCTCTATGGTAATACTTACTTTTGTAGTTCAATCTGGTCATGATTTTTTACTGACCACTCGAAACAATTCCTATATGTTTGTAAGTTCAAAGGTAATCCTTTCACTATACACACACACACACACACAGGGAGAGGTTCAAATGAGAACCCAACTTTCATGGGGAACCATTTTTAAATTTTATTTTCTCATCAAATTTTTATTTATTTTTAATAAATTTAAATCTTGTTAGTAATCTTTGTAAAAACATTTTTTTGTTGATGCATAAAACACGCATTACTATTTGTGCATAAAGACGAAATTTATGCATCAACAAAATATCATGATTATGCATCAATAAAAAAATGTTTTCACAAAAAATACAAATAAACGTATAAATTTATTAAAAATAAAAAAATTAATGAAAAAATTATTTTTAAAATAGTTCCACCGTTAATTCAAGAAAGAGTGTCATAGAACCCTCCCCTACACACACACACACACACATATATATATATACACTCATTTTGAACAGATGTGAGAGTATGAATGAAAACATTTTTGTTGGTTTCATGAGAATCACCTACATGCCATGATGTGTATTTGAATCAACTTCATGTTTTTGAAGATCAGAAAACTTAGCCAACACCAAAATGTTTTGAAGAAAAGGAATTAGGTTTTCTTAACCGCAGTCTACCAAGTAGCAAGAATGGAAAAAAGACATGCAAAAATTACACTGAGAAAACTGAAATGCATTTTCTTCGATGTAGTTTTTGATAGTTAGTTTGAGGATAATGCATTTTAGTTCCTGGAACCATAAATCATTTTCTTTGAACTAAAAATCTATCATTTTTAGCCACGTCATAACAATAGGTACCAAAAATGAAGCTAAAAATGATAGTTATGGTACAAAAACACATAAAAATTGCAGTGGGATACTAAAACGGACAATTTTGACAGTTGGTTGTCAAAAAATAACAGTAAGCAAGAAACCAATTCAACGAAGTTCAATCTTTTTTGCATGTTAAGTTTAAGCAGTAAGCACACTCCCATTCAATTTTCTCAAAACAAAATGTGGTTGCAATTGTTTTAACATTTTGCAGAATATAATCACACAAGATCAAGAACTTGATTTGACGTAGACAGTCCTATGCCTTTCACTTCATAGTTTGACGTAAATAACATGATTTGTATTAACATCTTTTAATTCATTACTTCACTATGAAACATGTGTTGCTCTTCCTTCTTGCTAAATAATATCGTTTGATGTGATGCAGGGCTAACCCCAAATAATTTACCACCAATTGATGATATGTATTGTAATTTTGGTCTTTCATTCACTGAAATGAAAATTCATAATTTTAAAACTAAAAGCAAAGGAAAAAGAACTTATACAAACCACAATACCACAGCACAACACAATAAGTTCATTAACTAGTGGCTTGAATCAATATAGATAAGAGCAAATTGCAGGTAAAAGCAATGTATCTGTAGTCATTTATTTTTATCAGGGACGAACTTTAAAAATCTGCACATAACAACATCTAGCCTTCCTCAAACAATGTGATATCTCAGTATCTCGCAGTCTCACACCGGGTAAATCCTAAACCACCCCCTCTTATTAAGACTATAAAATTCTGCTTCCCGCCCGAAAGAACCATTCACTAGCTAGACGAACCAATGGGGGTCCGTCCTATTTGGAGACATATGGAAAACCGCCTGTCTCGAACCAAAAGCAACACCTGTTTCCAAATAAAAGTGTTTATATCATTGCTTAAATTTAAAGTTACACATAACCTAATTACTAACCACAAGGGTGGTGGCCTAGTGGTAAGACTTGGTCTCTAAGGGTAAAAATACCTGGAGGTCCCAAGTTCGATCCCTATGAGCAACAAAAATACCCCCTTATGGCCATGGAGGTTAACCTGTGATGACTCCAGGCCTATATTGCACGGAAACGCCTAGCAGCATGCCGTACCCGTTTCCGATACCTCCAGGAAACCGATACTCGTGAGAAACGCCTAGAAACGTTTCTCGTATGAAGGAAACGTTTCTGTTGAAGTTTCGTCCAAGTTTCCTAGCAGTTTCGGTTTTTTTTGGGTTTTTTAACTCCAAAGAAGGCTAATGGGCTTTTTAACTCCAAAGAAGGCTAACGGGCTGTGCAATTTAAACGATCAGATTTCCCTAACAGCCTACGTGAATACGTGGATCAATTCACACCAGCGATCAATTCCATAATAGCCTACGTGAATACGTCGATCAATTCACACCAGTGATCACCTCTGGACCTATATATCAGCGATCATCACCATTCTATTATGGAATTTCTTATATATATATATATATATATATATATATATATATATATATATATATATATATATGTTTATATATTTATATATTTTTTATTTGCCGTATCTCTCCCGTATCCGTATCTAGAATTTTTTATTTTTGCCGTTTCCCGTATCCGTTCCATACCCGTTTCCTGTTGCCGTATCCGTTTCCGTGCAACCTAGCTCCAGGCTACCCGCAAAGCGGGTGGTTGCCCTGGGATTAGTCAGCTCGCAAAGTGGGTCGAAAAACCAGGTTACCCAACAAAAAACATAACCTAGTTACTAAAAATAGAAACCAACTTTTGGAAATGCTTGTTTGGTAATTGGTCCCTTGTTCCACTTACGACATATATCCATATAGATTATTCATGAAACTTATCATACTTAAAACATACAGATCATGAAGTAATTTCTTTTGTTGGTTTGATTCAGGGGTAGAGCAGCACCATGGCGAGTGGGTTCAACGGAAGTATGGAAACTGAGATTTTGAAAATTACTACAAATACGCATAGAATTCCTCAATTTTGGTATATAATGTTTTGTTGAACCCACCTTTTTGTTTTATTAAACTTGTTGATTATGTTTTGCCCTAAATTCAAGAATAATCAATTGGTATAGCACATATAAACACTTGTTAACATGGTTTTGATGTAATTTTAGGGGAAATATGATGATTTTACTGGATTCATAACACACCCAGATTCTAAGATGAATGTCATTTTAACAACACTCGAATACAACGGAATTGGGTGATTTTAATATATAGATTAATTTCCCCAACACCCAACTTGACTAGTATGGAATTATGAATTAATTAGACTATATCTTTTTGTAGTGTGAATTATATAGAATTATAGATTGGTTTTCACATACCCAAAAGCTGATATTTATAATTTATTGCATGATTAAATGTGTCTTTTGTGCTGCATGGACCAAGTGTTTGACTGTTTGTTAGTCTGTTTGAGTGAATAATGTAAATGGATTGTCGGTGAACTTGTAGGTACACATTCCAGCCCATGATTGTAACATTTAGCACTCCTATATAAAAACCAAATATTTATGTGGCAGGCGAATTCAACTCAATATGATTAACCTAAATGTGAGTTTTTTGGGTAAGCAAATTTATGTTACTTTTCACTTCAACAGAACTGCTAATTAAAGCTTGTAACCATCTGAACAATCGAACGAGTGGGTTTAAGTTTATGTTAATAGTATTACACAAATGGAATTTTCTAACCCACTAAAAGAATGAATGTCTTGGCTCCACTTTGGTTCAAACTTTTATATATTTCAGCTTTTTTAAAATCTTGGAATTCAATACATATCACAAACTATGTGTACGTTTAGTAGAGTGGAACGAAAATAAAGAGATTTACATTGTTCTTTGACAACGAGAATGAGAATAGACTAACAAAAAAAATATGCATTCCATTTTCTTTTCCAGTTGATATTATTTACTAGATTCTCTATCAAAAAAATCGAAGAATTCGAGTAAACTATTAAGAAAGATAATGAAATCCTAGTTTTTTGGTTGGTTTACCTAAAACATTGAAGAATCGAGTAAACAAAATGTAAAATGTCCCTATTTCCATTCCACCCTCACACCACCTACGATAGAATGGGATGGAGAAATTTTCTTATAAATCTCTTTTCTTTTTTTGCATTAATAACCAAAATGGAAAGCATCAAAAACATAAAATGGGAATGAACGTTTATGCTTTTTTATATCAATTTCATGCCAATAATTATTTATGCATCATTATCAATTGTCATAAAAGCATTTAATTCCATTCTTTAGATTCACTCATACCAAAAGCTCCCTGGTATCTGAATTAAGCAGGATTACGAGTAGTACCTTATGCACGCCACGAAATCCCCAACCCTTTCTAGGATCAACCCCTTGCAATTGTAACTCGGGTTTTTCAGGAAGGAAATCATCATCATCAATTGCAAAATTTTCATTACCATCATCTCCCTCATTATCACTGCCAACCGGAGCAGACGATGAGCAAGATTTCTTCCAAATTCCTTGCACGCCCACTGCTGCAAAATCAATGCATCATTACAAATGTTCAAAAACGAAAATTTAATCAATTCGTATGTTATTTGGGTTTGTGCACACAATGTGTTTGTAAAAATGAAAAACCCAGTTTAGAGTTGTTTATGCAAATAAAAATCAAAAACTCCAAAAACTCGAAACAGAAGAGAAAAGAAATACCGGACGATGAGATGGGTTTGAAAGCAAGAGAGAGGCGTAATGATTTTGTGAGTTTGCTAGCGATAGAAGACATATTTGGGAGAAAGGGAGAAGTTTGATTGCGGGGTTGAAGGAGGGGTTTTGAGGGCTTTCAGCCTTTTTCACACGGAAAATTCATTGTTACAAAGAAAATGGCATTAAATAGTTATAAAATTTCGACTTTGTGAATTTTTTTTCTTTCACGTTTGGTAGTCAAAGTTTCAAAATTGTTCTAATTTGGTAGTTGGCGTACCTTTTAACCGGTTGCTTCCAGTTTCGATGCCTACATGGACAATTTTTTAATGACATGGCTACTCATTTTTATATTATACCCGGTTTTATCTACGTGGCAACCATGTTTTAAAATCACCCGGGTTTAGAACGTCGTATGAAATTAAGAAAGCACCCGGTGTAACAACCTAACTTTTGGGCCCAACTTAATATCTGATCATCGAACCAATAATGTAATTTTATTACATTATTTGAATTTATAATTTAATTAAGTTATGAAATATTTAATTGAATTATATAATATTATGAATTATGATTTATTAATTATTAAGATAAGTAAATAAAAGATATATAAGTTACGAAAATACTAGTGGGTTAAGTAGCAAACGTAACTAGTTGAAGTATATAAACGGAATATAGAAACATAAAATCAGATTTCCTTCTCTCTCTAGGCTCTCTCTCTTCTTTTTCTCTACAACCGGTTTCTCAAAGAAATTATCAAGAATTCAAAAATTTGTTTCATTGATTGAAGATTTGAAGTCAAGAGAAGGTTAGAAGAAACAAACAACAAGAAACTACAAAGAATTCAAGGTAAAATCCACTTAAATTCAATGTTTTTACAAATTTGGTTCGGTTTTTATGAAAAACCGAAATGTATGTTTCAAACATGAAATTTATGTGTTGCATGTGTAAATTTTAAATAGATAATCATGTGTTTAAGTTAATAAAAGACATAGAAACAAAAATTAGTGATTAGATCGATCAAATGAAAGAGAAATATGAATTTTTGTAAAAATTGTGTTCTTGGCAAAAAGTGTGTAATTTGGATGATTTTGATAAATTTATTATGTTTTTGATAAGGAAAATAGCATAAAATCAACCAAATAATGATAATACAACTTTATGTTAAGTTGCATGTTACTGAAAATGAATTTAGAAAGATTTTAGTAAAAATCCGTATGAACACAAGAAGAACACCAAGAACAAATTTCTGGAAAATATGAAGACGTGGGATCCGAATTCGGATGAGACCGAATTCGGATGAAGCCCCATTTCGAATCTATACTTCGGACAAAATATTTAAATTCGGATGGTGCCTAATTCGGATTCAGCACCATTTCGGATGAAGTACCATTCCGGACGGAAGGATGTCCGAACTCGGATGACCCGAGTTCGGATGGTGCCATTTCGGACAATGCTAGTTCGGATGAACCATTTCGGACCAAATTTGGATAATGCCATTTCGGATAATCTGGAACCGAATCCGGATGATCCGAATTCGTATGGTCCTAATACGGATGTGATTTTTATAATTCAAAATATATACAACAGATTTCCTAATATAAATATGAATGATCATATTTCAGAAATGTAGATTATTACTAACAAAGAATAGAAAGATTCTGATAAGATTTAAGAGATTGATGATAATATGATCAAAATATAAGATTGTGAGATCAAAGACCAACGAATGAATCTTGAGCATAAATGATGAACACTGAATATATATTATTCAGATGATATAAGAGCTAATAAATATCAGAAATGATATTAATAACAGATTGAGCAACGAGCAAAATGGCGAGCATCTGAAAGTCTGATATAAATCAGATAGTGGTTCTATCCACTACAGATTGTGAGCAACAGAGCCAGAGCCAGAAACTAAAAGAGCACAAATAGCCAGTAACTGTGAGTTGTAGATTTCACTTTAACTGCATATTATGTGAATTGAGACTTTTGTTGCTTTAATCTGATTTATTTGATATTCTAATCTTGAGCTTATTGATATATTGTCATAGTATATTTACTATGATTTGTTGAGCTGAGTATTCCTTCCTCTAGATTCGATTCTTTGACGAGTCATTTGATTGTTAAGCTTAACTCCATCACTATTGCTCAGTGTTGGGTTAATGTTAGGCTTATGATGTGCTGATTTACGTGATGAAAGCACAGAGGGTAGCTAGAGCTGAGCATTCCGATGATATCCATATAGAGCTTTTACTGGTAGCTAGTCTAGTACGTGGCTGATCCCCACTAATGATGCGTGTGTATGGATTTATCATCATCCGAGCATTCCTTATGAATTTGTCTAAAAGTCTCAAGAGCAACAACAGTTTTATAACTGGGAGCTGAGCAAAAGTCGCGCATCAAAAGAGCATTAATTGGCCAATGACCCTTCGAGATTGAGTTGTGCATGAGCCTAGTGCAGTGCATATAGAGCTGAGCCGTGCATGAGCCGAGTGCAGTGCATGTGCTTCCGCGTTCATAATTGCATGTTAAATGTGAAAATTCTACATTCTCACTAAGCAAATAAGCTTACCCGTTGTTGCATTATTTTTCAGGTAAAGGCAAAGGATTGGCTGGACCTAGTTCATAGGTCAGGACTTTGAAAGAGCTTGAAGTGCATTAGAACCTGTTTCAATATCTTGGTATTTGGATGACAATAGAGCTTTGGGGTTCGGGTCTAGATTGTATTATGTGATTTGATTTGATGTAATAGTCTAGATGTTTGTACCTTGCTACTTAAAATTGCCTCTGATTATAATTAACTTTTAATTCCGCAATTGTTAATTTTATCTTAGTTTCCTGATTGATATTGCGTTGCTACTGGGCCTTGACTTGAGACCTTTGAGAAATCAGAGGGTCTCACACCGGGTTTATAACGTCGTTTTTTAAAAAACCCGGTTATAAACCCGGGTGATTTTAAAAAACAGGTTGCACGTAGATAAAAATGGGTATAATATAAAAATGAGTAGCCACGTCATTAAAAAAAATTATCCATGTAGGTATTAAAACCAGAAGCAACCGGTTAAAAGGTACGCCAACTACCAAATTGGAACAATTTTGAAACTTTGACTACCAAATGTGCACAAAAAAAGTTCACTGCATAAATGTGTACAAAGTCAAAAGTTCAGAGCTATTTGATGTCATTTTCCCTTATTATAAATAAAAGTTTATAATTATTTCTTCGGAAGATATAACTGGTGTAATACCCGTACGGTACCAAAAGGGCTTATAGCCTAGTGGTACCAATGTGTTAAAAGGAGACGGAGACCTAAGGTTAAGGATTCGAGTTTTATTGTGGACAAAGATGTAGATTTAAATGTAGGATTTTGTAATAAAATAAAAAAAGAAAAAAATTATGTTATATGTGAAAATGTTGTTCTAAGCATTTTAAATATATAAGATAACTAATAATGTAAACACCAAAAACAACCGTTAAAAATACATCATACTTCCAAATAATATAACATTACCTGGCTACCAAGCTATTACATGTTTCGTATGTTGTGTGTCATACAACTTTATCACCATCTTATATTCTCTATACATAAAACCGCTAATATTGTAAAATAAAATAAATTTTTTATTGAACATTGCATATATATTACATCATGCATAAAATAAAATGTAGCATTGTGTGTCATCCTGAAATGATACTTCAAACGAATAGTTCAAGTTTAAATATGAAGCAGCAATTCGACGACCAGATACGATTTTTCCAACAACATCTGACATAATGTAATTGAGAAATTAGAAACATAAACTGAAGGCACGTTACATGACCAAAAAACAAATAATATGCACAGTTGTGCTAAGTAATATGAATGTACCGATCATCAGTCGTGAACTTGACATATTTTGCACAAAACTTTTAGTTGATGGTACCACTGAATATAACCATACGTTCGACAGCAACTGTAACTGGTGCAATTATTGTGTTCTAATCAAAAAGTATTTACCACTCAAAATGTAAAAAAAAAAAAAATCAAACGGATACAAATCTTGGAAACTAATAACATGTTCCTTCAAATTTGAAATGATGAAAATGGAAAACACTACATGCCAAGACCGCCAAGTGTATAGGTACATCAAATCAAATAAGATAATAGCTGTCAATTTCACTCTCTGTCATACAATGTATTCATGGTCCAATTAGCTAATCAAGTTATACTAACATAAACCTAATGATAATATGTATGTAGGTAAGCAAACTAGCATGATTGTGTGATATCAATATTTGTTGTATTCAAACAATCCACAGGTCCATAAGAACAATGAAGTACATGTAGTACAACATTGCGAGCTATCAGGTGAAGAATTTCGTGTATGGCGAGGTCTACCCGGACGTCGTGGCGGTTGCACCATGCCATTGGACAACATAGAAACTAGGCGTCAATGAGGATTCCAGGTAATCAAACTCTATGTTAACAGAACGTGTTCTTAAACAGGGTCGGCACGATCGTCTTCTATTTTGCGTTAACCAGAAAGAAGACAATGTTGCCCCGTTTGTAGGACACAACATGATGCTTTGAACGTTTTCCGCAAAAGCAAAATTGTTCATTATGTCGCTCAATATTTACCGGCTATGAGTGAATGAAGATGGATGTTGGTTGACAGAAAACATAGTGGCTGAAACAAATCGAGACATATCATTGGACACTATTGTAGTAGAACAATGTATACTAAGTGGGTGCAAGTTTTGAACTTGACGCGAAGAATGACCAATATTGCTAATGTCACTCAACCGTTAAACACTATGTGTCGATGAAGATGAAATTCCGGTCAATGTAGCTGAAGTAGGTGTTATAAACTGAGATATACCACTTGACACATTAGTCAACCGCAACGTCACACCGTTCGCTGGGTTTCTATTTTCGTTACACCGTCATGCCATTGTAATGAACTACAATATATACAAGTATGATATGATTGACCAAGTGTAGTTAACTACCATGCAATAAGACAACACATCTATACCAACACAAACAATCAATAAAATGTGGCATACATAACACATCTATACTATATATAATAAGAAAACCACTTGGAGTTTCTGGACCATTGGATGGAAAAAAATCAATGGTCCAGATTAATGACAACTCATAATTATTTAGGAAATGTCTCTTATGCCCTTAATTAAAATCAATAATTATACCTATGTCATTTTCTAAATTCATTTTCCAAATTTACTAACTTAACTTAATTACATTAAATTTTGATTTTAATTTTTTCATTAATTAATTAATATTTACCTAAAATAAATATGTGTCATTATTATCCTTAATGATCATATTAAATTCAAATGTAAAAATTTGGATTTAAATGTAGAAGTGTAGTAAATAAAGTTAAAAATTTTTGTTAATTATTTTGCTAACAAGATTTAAAGTTTAATTGATAAAATTTCAATTGTGAATATGATAAATTTTGATTGTTGATTTTCAGATATTCCAATTTTATATTTTTATCATTTTCAAAATATATACACATTCACATAATTGAAGTTTTGTGTTTCTTACATTGATATTTCATATTTGACGTTAATAAAAATATTTTTTGCAAACACATATTATCTGTTTTTAATAATACAATATAATAATATTTTTTTATTTAATATCAAACAACTAAGTATTTTTTTATCTTTAATTTAACTAGCTTTCAATTTTTTTTATTTTAATTATATATAAATTTTATAATAATTTATTAAATATAAATAAAATATGTATTTTCTAAATCAACCCATGTAATACATGGGTTGATTAACCTATATATTATAATAAAACAAAACAATTCATGTCACATGTCACTTCTACAATACAAGAAAATTTTATTTTTCCACCTCTTTTTCCAAATTTAACACCTTAACTTAATTTCATTAAATTTTGACTTTATTTTTTTCATTAATTAATTAGTAATAAATTAGATTTTGTAACATTTAAAATTAATGTTTACCTAAAATAAATATCTATCATTATTATCCATAATAATCATAATTAGATCCAAATGTAATAATTTGAATTAGTTGTGGAAATTATTATTATTATGTATAATAAAGGAAAACATCAAATGTCACGTGTCACCTCTACGTTCACCAAAAAGATAATTACAACTTATAAAAAATAAAAGATAAATACAATTTAATATTTTTTAAAAAGATAAATATACTCTATTTTTTAATATGTAAATAATAAAAAATAAACACAATTATTATTTTTGTATGTTTTTATTTTTACTCATATACATTTTATATAAATAAATTTAATTAAAAATATCCACGTAATACGTGGGTTATAAACTATTTAAGAAAAGAAACACATGAGTCCATATTTCTCGAATGATATTTTTTATGAGAAATAGTGACTTACCTACAAATAAAATCATGACACATGACAAAATCAATGGATCACATAAGAAGATAGAAAGGGTACATGACATGTGTTATACGTTGACGCATTAGGCGTATTCTTAGCCTCATGAATTAGACATGTCAATCATTTTTTTTTCATATATATATATATATATATATATATATATATATATATATATATATATATATATATATATATATATATATATATATATATATATATGTATATATATATATATATATATGTATATATATATAGAATATGGTTCGTGTGAGTACCTAAAAAATGCAGAGTACCGTGAGTACCTGTGAACACACGGGTTTAAGATGTGAACATGCTCCGAAAAAAAGTTTTTTTTTTAAATTTTTTTCATATTCATTTAGATACAAATAATATAAGCCTATTTGTAAAAGAAATACACGCATTCACACTTCGTAGCATCTTAAAAGTCATGTGAACGTGGAAAAATTCATGTGAACATGCTTAGCTGTGAACATACGTTCACAACAGTGCAGTTCATGTGAACTGCACGTTTCACATAGTTATAGTGTGTGTTTATGTGTGATTTTTTGCAAGTAGTCTTATATTATTAATTTAAATATGATTATGAAAAAAATTTTCAAAAAAAATAATTGTAAGCGAGGTACCTCCGGTACTCCGCAAAACTAGTGGTACTCATTTGAACCCAAATCTATATATATATATATATATATATATATATATATATATATATATATATATATATATATATATATATATAGGTATCGAGTCGAGTTTTTATTAAACATTTCGAGCTTCTCAAGTATCGAGCTGAGATCTTTATTGATTTCGAGCTCGAGTTATATGTCAAAAAAACAAACTTAAAAATTATTTATAAAAATTCGAGTTTAATTTTCAAGTCGAGCTCGAGCCTAATTTGAGTACTTCTCGAGCCAAGCTCAAGCCTACCCAAAACAAATCGAGCTAAACTAAAACCCTGTCAAACTCAAACTTGACTCGACTCGTTTGCAGCCCTACTAGGAACTCAATGGTTACATAAGGTGGTTATTTATTGGAAAGTTTATTATACCTGAAAAAGATAATTGTTCGTTTATGGGTTGATTTCCAAATGCCAAATGAGTAGCTCATACTTTTCTTTTGCTTATAAGTGACTAAGTGAGCAAATATTACAGACTGAATTTGAAAATCAAAGAGGTTTTTATTAAACATGATTGTTCGTTTTATGGGTTGTTAGTGTATATATCAAAAGAGGTTTTTATGTTTACAAATACGAACATTTTAATTTGTTATAATTAACCAACCATAACAGTATATTTTGTTTATTATAGATTTATTCATTTATAACCAGTCATTACAAAAAAAATTCTAGATATATTAATAACATTCAACTATGGGTGAGCAAAAAGTCAAACCGAAAAACCAAAAAAACCCGAAACCAAAAAAACCGAAGTGAACGGTTTGGGTTCGGATGTTCATTCAAAAACGAACCGAAAAAACTGAAACCGAACCGGTTTATAAATTAATTTATTTTTTAAAATATATTAACTTGTAATCTTGTATAGTTATTTTACTTTATAATTTTTTATATTAGTATTTACTAGTTATTTGATAATTTAGTAGTTTTTAACGTAGTTGTAGGTGTGTCAATATTTTATTTGTTACTTTTTATAAAATACGTTCAATAATATCGTCAAAATGAATGAAAATGGAATTAAAATGAAGATACAACCCAAAAGACCGGGTTTAAAGAAAAAAAGTAATCAATTTAAAGTAAAAGAACCAACCCCAAAAACATGGTTCTAACCCAAAAACTAATCTGAACTAGTAAAACCCAAAAAACAATAACATGTGGGTTCAACCCGAAAAACCGAACCCGGATGAAACTGAAACCGAATGGTTTCTAAAACCCAAAAACCGGGAAAAAAACGGTTTGGGTTCGGTTTGGACTAAAACCGACCAATGTTCATCCCTACATTAAACTGTAATAAATGACATTTTTATCTAGACCATTTAAAAATGTCGGTACTGGTGAAGACAAGTTTCATTTTGACTCATTCTTGCTTTCCTTACCGACTGATGCTATGCTTTGTGTTGATGTTTCGCTTTTTAACTTTTTGAGTTGTTGAAAAACAAAGGGATATATTAATGCAAACGATGATATGTGAAAAAACATACAATGAACTTATGTGTTTCTAAATTTATTTGTAGCATGGATGCCATGATACTTATCGGTAAGTTGATGTCCTCTTCGTTTTCGATCTGTACGTTACATGTTAATCGTCGTTGCTAACAAAAGAAATATAAAACGTTTATGTACAAATAAAGCGCACATCAGTAAACTCTATTAAAAAAAACGGTTCTACTTGATGATCCATTATGAAGGAATGAATTAGAAGATACAAGTATCGTAAATAAGTTGTACAGAAAATGCTATAAAATGTTGGGATGAAGCAGCACTTTATTTTTATGGAGTTGTATATACAAGTGTTTAGCTAAAAACACTTTAAATATTGTGATAGATTTCATGGGAAGAAGTTGTAAAGAGTTGTGCATAAAAGTAAAAGATATGGATTTAAATTGTTCATAAAATTAAAACTATATATTTCATAGGTTTTAATTTTAAAATTGTTAAAAACGAGTCAACCCTGAGACGTTAAAAGAATCTCTTATGGGTAAGATATTAATCAGGATTTTAAGATTTCAATAGATCTGATACGACTTCTACTTAAATTATTAAAAAATGTTATAAATAAATCAACGTTGTTAAATAGAAAATGTAAACATGTGTGTTAACTATCTAATTTGTGCATAATAATAATTTTCATATAATTAGAGTTGAATACTCCGAAATATTTATTTTTTATGATGTAATTAAATTATCAAATTCTTTAAGAATCATATTGAACTATCGTTATAATACTCAGATTTTAAATATTACATCAAATTGACATAAAATTAATATATTTTATGTAAATCATGTTATAAAAAGTCAATATTATTTTAGACCATTAGCTTAAATTCTTACTGTAATAGTGTATTTAGATTTATAAACATTATAATTTTGGTACTTCCACTGGTTGTTCATTCAGTAATCATATCTTTTGTTTACTGTCTAGAGTTCAAGCATAACAAATGTCTAAAATAAATATTCTAAAGTACAGTAATCATAGTAACACAAAAAGGCTGCATTTCACAATATGACATATATATCCACGACATGTCATGAGAAAAACAGTTTTCAAAATTAATATTTTTTCACAAATGTTTACAGTGTACGCGCATTTAAAAATGATATTTGTTTTTGATAAAGAAACTTGTAGAGACAGATTTCAATACTACAATCAAAACTATCATACAAGTCACAAAGTGAACAACTCATGGGTAACGCTAAAAAAAGTACAAAATTTGTATCTTGATAGCAACTAGCAAATTATGAGAACAATCCGAATCCGCTACGAATCAGAATCATCTATAAGAACATAACTTATTTGACCGGTTACCAAACATGTAACATTAGTTTTTCACTTGATTAATGTTGTAAAAAACCCATCATATTTTCATATTTTAGCGATTAAGTCCCTAAACTTTTTCTTTACCAGTTATATTTTACTGGCTAATCCGATGGTCGGTCAAAAAAAAAATATTTTTGAATAAGACAAACATAGTTTAGAGACTTAAACAATTGGGAAAAAATTAGCGCTTTAACTGAGAAAATGAAAAAAAATTGATTGAGTTTTTTTTTTCAATATTAACCCTTTTATTTAATACAATATAATTACTTATCTAGTTTTGTAAATAAAATATGGATTTTAAGGTTTGACCCTAATAATTATAGTAATAACTTCTATTTAATTTATTTAAGCTGTTCTAACTATACAAAAATTTTATTGGTTTATTAAAAGTTTAATACTAACTTATTTAATAATCTTGAGAAACGGTTTTACCAAAAACTGTAAATTAATAATTATATATAGGTTTAAGTTGTACAAATGTATGTTACTTTACTAAAATTACTCAAATGACTAATCTAGTTGTTTTTTATCTCATTGGTAATTGTACTTCAAATTTATTGTTGAGATAATAATTTTGATTAACGGTTACTGTATCTACCAGTAAAGATTTTTATATTTGTGTTTTTAAAAGAATTAAAAAGATCTATATGCTTATGTGGATTTTCTAAATTATTTATATAGATCAAAATCTACGTAAATCAACGTAAGCATCATGTTATTAAAAATGTGTCACGTTGTCATTTCAATCAACAAAAACTGTCATATTATGGTTACACGTACCATATCGACAAGTTATTTGGAGTACAAGTATCATCCAGTCAAATAAAAAAGGTTTATTAGTCATTTAGGTAAATTGAGAAAAGTATGTTTCATACAGCTTAACCCTTATATATATATATATATATATATATATATATATATATATATATATATATATATATATATATATATATATATATATAATTTGGTTCCACAGCGTCCCCTCCAAAAGCCTGCGTATCCAGCGTACCCCACATAAGCAAGGGTATTTTCGTAATTACAACGACCATTCACATTACTTAATTCACCATTCACATTAATTGATCATTCACATTAGTTACTTGATCATTCACATTACTTAATTGATCATTCACAACACTTATTTAACTATTTATACTTCTTGTACACTTATTTGATCATTCAGATTACTTAATTAACCATTCACATTACTTAATTGACCATTCACATTACATAAATGATCATTCACATTACTTAATTGACCATTCACATTATTTAAATGATCATTCACATTATTTAATTGATCATTCACATTACTTAATTAATCATTCACATTACTTAATTGACCATTCACATTACTTAATTGACCATTCGCATTCACATTACTTAATTAACCATTCACATTACTTAATTGACCATTCACATTACTTAAATGATCATTCACATTATTTAATTGATCATTCACATTACTTAATTAACCATTCACATTACTTAATTGACCTTTCACATTACTCAAATGAGCATTCACATTACTTAATTGATCATTCACATTACTTAAATGATCATTCACATTATTTAATTGATCATTCACATTACTTAATTGGTCGTTCACAACACTTATTTAACTATTAATACTTCTTGTACACTTATTTGATCATTCACAATAATTATTTAACTATTTACAATTATTTGATCATTCACATTACTTAAATGATCATTCACATTACTTAATTGACCATTCACATTACTTAAATGATCATTCACATTATTTAATTGATCATTTACATTACTTAATTAACCATTCACATTACTTAATTGATCGTTCACATTACTTAAATGATCATTCACATCACTTAATTGACCATTCACATTACTTAATTGATCATTCACAACACTTATTTGATCATTCACATGAATTATTTGACCATTTACAGTATTTATTTCATCATTCACAATAATTATTGGACTTTTACATTTCTTCTACACTTATTTGATCATTCACAACACTTATTTGATCATTCACAAGAATTATTTGATCATTCACATTTTTTCTAAACTTATTATAAATGATCAAATAATTAATGTGAATGATCAAATAAATACTATGAATGGCAAATAATTCTTGTGAATGATCAAATAAGTGTAGAAGAATTGTGAATGATCAAATACGTGTTGTGAATGATCATAAAAGTGTTGTGAATGATCAAATAACCGTAGAAGAAGTGTGAATGGTCAAGTAATTATTGTGAATGGTAAATAAGTGTAGAAGAACTGTAAATTGTCAAATAATTATTGTGAATGGTCAAATAATTCATGTGACGATCAAATAAGTGTTGTGAATGATTAATTAAGTCATGTGAATGGTTAATTAAGTAATGTGAATGATCAATTAAGTAATATGAATGATCAATCTATACTATATATAATAAGAAAACTACTTGGAGTTTCTGGACCATTGGATGGAAAAAAATCAATGGTCCAGATTAATGACAACTCATAATTATTTATGAAATGTCTCTTATACCCTTAATTAAAATCAATAATTATACATATGCCATTATTTTAATTCATTTTCCAAATTTATTACATTACCTTAATTACATTAAATTTTAATTTTAAATTTTCATTAATGAATTAATATTTACCTAAAATAAATATGTGTCATTATTATCCTTAATGATTATAGTTAAATTCAAATTTAAAATTTGAATTTAAACGTAGAAATGTAGTAAATAAAGTTAAAAAATTTTGTTAATTATTTTGTTAACAATATTTAAAATTTAATTGATAAAACTTCAATTGTGAATATAATAAATTTTGATTGTTGATTTTCAGATATTCCATTTTTATATTTTATCATTTTCAAAATATATACACATTCATATAATTGAATTTTTTTGTTTCTTACATTGATATTTCATATATGAAGTTAATAAAAATTAAAAGAAATATTTTTTGCAAACACATATTATCTGTTTTTAATAATACAATATAATAATATTTTTTTAATTAATATCAAACAACTAAGTATTTTTTTATCTTTAATTTAACTAGCTTTCAATTTTTTTATTTTAATTATATATAATCTGTAAATAATAAAAAATAAACACAATTATTATTTTTGTATGTTTTTATTTTTATTCATATACATTTTATATAAATAAATTTATATAAAAATATCCACGTAATACGTGGGTTATAAACTAGTTAATTATAAAAGAAGTGTAAATTGTTAAATAATTATTGTGAATGATCAAATAAATGTCGTGAATGATCAAATAAGTGTAAAAAAATTGTAAATAGTCAAATAATTCTTGCGAATGATCAAATAAGTGTTGTAAATGAACAATTAAGTAATTTGAATGATCAAATAAGTAATGTGAATGGTCAATTAAGTAATGTGAATGATCATTTAAGTAATGTGAATGGTCAATTAAGTAATGTGAATGATCAATTAAGTAATATGAATGATCAATTAGTCAAATAATTATTGTGAATGATCAAATAATTGTAAAAGAATTGTAAATAATCAAATAATTCTTGTGAATGATCAAATAAGTATTGTGAATGAATAATTAAGTAATGTGAATGATCAATTAACTAATGTGAATGATCAATTAATGTGAATGGTGAATTAAGCAATGTGAATGGTCGCTGCAATTACGAAAATACCATTCCAGCTTAAAAAAGGGGGAGGCGCATGGAGTTTCATTTTTTACTCACAACAATTAATTTATTTAATCTTGTGGCTTTGGATGGGTACCCTTGGTACACTAGATTTTTAAATGGACTCTTTTGAACCTATATACACACACACACACACACACACACACACACACACACACACATATATGAATATGGTTCGTGTGAGTATCTAAAAAATACAGAGTACCGTGAAAACCTGTGAACACACGAGTTTCGGATGTGAACATGCTCTGAACAAAAGTTTTTTTTTGTTTTTTTTTCATACTCATTTAGATAAAAATAACATAAGACTATTTGTAAAAAATTACATAGATTCACACTTTCTAGATCTTAAAAGTCATGTGAACGTGAAAAATTTATGTGAACATGCTTAGTGTGAACATACGTTCATAACTGTGCAGTTCATGTGAACTAGGGATGTGTGGAATGACCGAAAAACCGAACCGAAACCAGAACCGAACCAGAACCGGAACCGAATGGAACCGATTTATAGTATTCGGTTCGGTTATCGGTTCTTATAATCTTCAATATTCGGTTCTCGGTTATTCGGTTATTGGTTCTGCGGGTATCGGTTTTATCGGTTATAGAACCGATTATTTGAAAAGCTCATAATATGCAAATTAAGAAATGATTTAAAAGCCCACAATGTGAAAACCAAAAAAATCATTTGTTGGAACAATATTTTTAGGATGGTGAAACTACAAAATTTATATGAAAACATCATGATCGACACTTCTCTTATTATATTTTCATGTTTTTTTTGTTTATATCGTGTTATAATAGATAGAATTATATACATTTTTTAATTTTCGGTTCTAATCGGTTCCGTACCCGAAATACCCGTACCATAACCGAACCGGAACCGGAACCGCATTATAATTATTGGTTCGGTTATCGGTTCTTACAATCTTTAATATTCGGTTTCGGTTAAATCGGTTCCGGTTCGGTTCGGTCCGGTTCCGGAACCGTTTACATCCCTAATGTGAACACATACGTTTTATATAGTTCTACTGTGTGTTTATGTGTGTTTTTTTGCAAGTAGTCTTATATTATTGATTTAAACATGATCATGAAATTTTTTTTTGACAAAAATGGTTTTAAGCGAGGTACCTCCGGTACTCCGCAAAACTAATGGTACTCATTTGAACCCAAATTATATAGGGTCGGGATCAATGGGGTACCATGTTAGACTGGGGAACCGGAGTCCACAAATGTTTGGTTACAAGTACAGAAGGGTAATATAATAAATTGTATTATATTTTAATTAATAGATTATAATTAGTGATTTAGAAATCTCTTGATTGCAGGGATTTGATATCCCTTACGTACATCTTCCTGCAATAAACCCTTCTTCTTGATCGATCATTTTTTTTCCTGATTAAATCAAAATTGATTGTAATCGATGGATGGAGAGACAACTTACAATGTTCAAAACGGATCCGACAATGAGTTTTTGTGAACATGTTCAACCGCATTTGTCGAACAATGGTATTTCTTTTTTCATCATTTCGTTCTCGTAGCTTTACATTATTTTGCGATTTTGAACATGTTCATTCAGGGGTTAAAGGTGGCTCATTCAGGGGTTATGAGTTTATCACCATATGGGTACCGAACATGTATTGAACATGTGCAATATAAGGGTACTGAAAATGTACTGAACTGGTTATAAATATTAATCCATTGTATTGAACATGTTCAAATCTGTATTCGATAAGGGTACTGAACATGTGCAATATATTGAACAATATATTGGGGATTGCATTTAAATCCATATTGAAGAATTTGAACATGTTCAGTAAGACAATATATGGGTACTAACCATGTACTGAACTGGTTATACATATTATTTCATTGTATTGAACATGTTCAAATCCGTTTTTTAATAAGGGTACTGAACATGTGCAATATACAGAACATGTACAATCAAGTATATATAAGCAACAATGGGTGTGTGTTTTGTGTGCATGTGTGCAACAGTAATATGTGCAATAAATGTAGTGAACATTTAATAAGGATAGTGGGGAATCGTTTTTAACGAGGTGGTGACACCCGTGCTTCACTGCGGGAAGATAAAGTTTTAGATTTTTATATAATTTGCAAGTATTTTGATTTAGCAGAGATATATGCATAGACAGATACATAGTTATTAGTTATATTTTAATTATAACGAAATTTCATTAGAATCTTGTATTGTGCTTTGAATAATAAAGGTTTTTTCATACAATTAAATATAGCATAATAGTTTTAAAAGATAACTCCAAACATATGTATATTAAAACCATAAATTTAAATGTGTGAATTTTTTTTATAATAATAAATGTCAAAAGAAGATTAAACAAATATTTATTAAAATAAAGGTGTTAAATAAAATATAACACAAAGATGATGGTGTAATATGAAAAGTTTAAAAAACACCAACCAATCATGGTTGGCCATGTGTCAAACCTGATGACACCCGCGCTTCGCTTCGAAAAGATAGAGTTTTAGATTTACATATAATTTGTAAATCTTTTGATTTAGCAGAGATATATGTACAGACAGATACATATATATTAGTTAGATTTTAGCAATTTAATTAGAATATTGAATTGTACATTTGAAGAATAAAGCCTTTTTCATTCACTAAACATAACATAATAGTTTCAAAAGATAACTTCAAACATACGGATAATTGAAAACATAATTTTAAGCGGGTAAAAAATATTGTAATAATAAATGTTAAAAGATGATTAAACAAAAATTTATTTAAATAGAGGGGTTAAATAAAAGATAACACTAAGATAAGGGTATGTTGTGAAAATTTTAAATTAAATAATAAAAAAAGAAAATTAAATAATAATAAAAAACCAATCAATGTGTGCCATGTGGCACTTTTAGATTGGTGGAGAAGATATGAAAATTGTATGTATATATAATAAGGTAACCGAACTAATAACTGCAACTGAGAAATCTTGGGATTTAGAGAATATTTGATTCTCATTTAAAATTTTTCATACACATTTTATCCGTCTCAATAAAAAGCGTGGGATTCAATTTACAGCATAATTTTTGTGTATTTATTAATAAATTTAATGCAAAATGATTGGCTGTGAACAGTACTCCGGTACCCCAGTCTAACATTGTACCCCATTGATATTGAATATATATATATATACATATGTAAAATAAAAATCAGATTTTTATCAAAAGGTTGGTACTGGGTCGGGTCAAGATCCCTTTTTTTCCTGGGCCAATCACACCAGTACACCACCCCCTCACTCTCTCTTCGCTTCTCCTCTCTATCCTCTCCGGCCCGTGACAACCACCGGAAGCCGCCGCTGCTCTTCGCTGGCAGATACCAGATCTGCCTCCTCCGGTCCACCTATCACTCAGTCACCACCCTCGGCCGTCGCTGACCAGGGCCATTGCCGCCGTCCCTGGTGCAGCCAGATCCACCGTGATCGCCCTTATCTCCGGTAAGGTTTATACGTTCTTAATATTGATTATATTATTAAGCACCTGAATTTATTTCTGATTTCACAATTATAACCACATCAGAATCTTTAGATAACAAAAACATGAAGTTTGGAAAGGTTTTGGGACCTTGATTCAATGAACCCGTGAACAATGCTTGATTTTGGAAATTCTAGTGGACTGTCGTCCCTTCGCAAGACTGACTAGGGTTTAGGATTTCAAAATCTAAATTGGGTTTCAACTTGTACTAAAGTTTGAGATTTACAGATGAGTTATAAATACACTGATTTAACCATAATATCTGAATTCAGGCTTGGGCTAGGGTTAGTTTAAGTTTGATAATTAATCAGATAAGCCCCTTTTAACTTAGTTGCATCAGCTTTGCTTCCATAACATAACTACTTGAGCATTTAATACAGTCTTTTATCATTATATTTAAGCAAGCATATTCTATCAGCAATCTGATGCTAACCATCGTATCGACAATAATACAAGTAGCTAGCCCTGTGTACGGTTGATCCCCACATTACAACATGCATGGTTGTTTAGAGTCATCCTTTCCAACATGCCATGCCTCAATAATCTAACAGTATTAACAAAGCAACACGCTAAAGCATGACAAACAAAGCAAGAGACATGTAGCATTAACAGTGCATGACTTTGCTGTAGTTTGATTTTGTATGCAACCTATATTATGTGTAGGAAAACTCCTATATTGTGTGACAACACAAGCGCCATAGCCATTTCCCAGAATCCAATGTTCCCTTCAAGCATATTGATATCAAATATCACTTCATATGAGGCCACATTCAAAAAGATGATTTAGAGTTCTTTGTTTCAATTGAAAATCAAATTGTAGACTTATTTACTTAACCCCCTTGACGAACGAGATCTTTATTTCTTGTCCCCAAAATAGGTATGCTGAAGTGTTGAAAGCTGAGAATTAACTCTTGTATTGACTCAAAGTATTGCAAACTAGTGCGTTGAGTACTCTTGTGATAACTTGCAAAAGTTACCGTTGGCTCTAAATAACTGAGCACTTCAACAAAGTACAATTATTTACGATTTATTCAGCTTTGAGTTAATTATCTATTGACGTGTCAAAGTGTGATTGATAAGGGAAACATACACGGACCCAAAACCTTCTTTCACCTAGCCACTTGCCTTACAATCTCTGTCTGATCAATCTCTCATCTTTTAAAGTTTGAATTTTTATAAGAGCATGTTTGATAAATCTCAGATTTTGGCTCCCAGCCTCCCACTTCTATCGACTTTGGCTTCCATACATGTTAAAGTGTTTGATAAATCATAAAGCTCAGATATGATAAAGTGTTTGTTAGCATTTGTGAAAATCTCAGATGTGATAAATGTTTGATAAAATTTAAAATTTCAGATTTTATAAGTGTTTGATACTTGTTTGATGAATGTTAAAATCTTACATTTGATTTGATAATTGTTTGATAAGTGTTTATTAGAAATGTTTGATGAATCTCAGATTTGATTTGATAATTGTTTGATAAAATGTTTGTTAGAAATGTTTGATAAATCTTAGATTTGATTCGGTATAGTGTTTGTTAGAATGTTTGATAAGTATTTGATACTTGATACAATTTTGATTTGTGGGTTAAAGAAATAGATAGTGTTGGATACTTGATACATTCTTGATACATCTCAAGTTTAGGTTATATACTTGTTCTATATAGTCTATATAGTCATGACTCATGAAAGATTGATATACTTGTTATATACTTGTTCTATATAGTCATGAAAGATTGATATACATGTTCTAAATCTCACATTGTTTACTTCCATGACTACATTTATAATTATTTGTTATATATGTTCTATAAACTTGTTATGCCATATGATTTATACCTTTTATAA
Source organism: Centrapalus pauciflorus (assembly GCA_020465985.1). NCBI lineage: Eukaryota > Viridiplantae > Streptophyta > Magnoliopsida > Asterales > Asteraceae > Centrapalus > Centrapalus pauciflorus. The sequence continues at coordinate 129,134 of JAANYP010003409.1, forward strand.
AGTAGATTCTTAGCCATATGGTTTATACTTGTTTGATTTATATAGACCTTGGTATGAACTTATTATTAAATTCTTGTTTTACTTGAATACGTGGATGGCAAGATCATTGTTGAGACAACGAACGTTACGTAGAAAAATAGTTGCCACAAGTGCATTTTATGTCATGTATGTTATGATACGCTGGTGGATGATGTGTGTTTTTTGTTGGTGTTGTTCAATTGAATCAAGAAAACTGGTAGCTTGTCTGAACCAAGAAAGGATCAATCATCCAAAGATGGTCTTATAAGTTTTTACTTTTTAGGCCTCCCCAAAATTGCCACTTAGATTTTCATGATCTTCAATTTGGACTCTCAAGTTCTTTCTTCTTTGTTTTTCGTATTTCTTTTGGTGTGGGGAGATTATATTCAGAGAGTTACCGTTGTTACTACAAGCATTGTGTTGAACCAATTCAGTTGTGGTTTGAAACTGTTGCTAGATATTTGTTTTGCAGAAACAAAAGAATGTACACTACAAGCTGTTGGTACCTGATGGCTGGCAAGTTTCCAAATTTGCATTAGTGCATCACCCATGTTATTATATATTCTCTTTCTTTGTTGAATTGGCCTCAATTGAGACCCAAAATTTTCTAAATTGCTGATGAAAATTGTCATCTAGTTTGCATAAACGAGTTTAATTTCACTACTCACTAGTACCCACCCATACAACGTACGGTTCTTGAAATTGTCATCCGAGTCTTGCATAAACGAGTACGGAGTTATTGGTAGTACCTATATAACAACGTACCATTTTTTACAGTCATTTAGTTACAAATACATGTTTGTTTTTGAATAAATGGTAAATATCAAGTTATGTACTTATCAATAAATTTATATCTTTTTGTATAAATGTATAATTCTCAAACAAACATAACTGGAAACTTTGTTTTTTTTTTCTTCTTTCTAATGTTAACAGCAAATTCTGTACTACGCGTGGAACAGAACCAGTATTTCTGATTTACAACATAACCGATGATATGTTGATGCTACTTGGTTTTATGGGTTTAGCTCTCGAGATTCAAGATCTTAACATCAGTTGATTCTTTAATTGGCAAAATGGTTGGTGGTAGGCAATACTCAATGAACCCTATTACCAGAATCACAAGATCTCCATTCCTTCTACTCCTCGTCTCCCTCACCTGCTTGTTTCTCTTTCTTTACGTCTTCTCATCCTCACCTTCTTCTTCCACTACTAAACCCATCTCCTTGCACACTTCCACTACAAACCAACCGCATCTTATCCCTAATGTTCATTATTCGTTTGTCGATTCACTTGAAGTACTCTTGAAAAGGAGGAGCGATTCGGGATCTCAGCATCTTCCTGACGATACAGTCGGTGATCTGGAGACTGAAGAGCTGCAGCAAGTGAGGAAATTAGACGATCTCGTCTGGAGAACAGAGACTGCCAGACTTTATGATGATGAACAAACTTCAACATTTTCTCTGCCTCTTAGGGTTTACGTATATGAGATGCCAGCCAAGTTCACTTACGATATGCTTTTGTTATTCCAAAATACTTACAAAGAAACATCAAACCTCACCTCTAATGGAAGTCCTGTTCACCGGCTTATCGAACAGGTAGGCTCTTTCTGTAGCCAAATATTTTTATCCATTTATATCTTGATTGGTTAATCATTCATTTTGGGCTTACTGGTTGCCTGTTTTTTTTGCAGCACTCAATTGACTACTGGCTGTGGGCGGATTTAATTGCTCCAGAATCAGAGAGGCTTTTGAAAAGTGTTGTTCGAGTTCATAGGAAGGAGGATGCTGATCTTTTCTATGTTCCGTTTTTCACAACTATTAGCTTCTTCTTGTTGGAGAAACAGCAATGCAAGACACTTTACAGGGTGTGAGTGTGTGCATTCAGTGCTTCCATTAATTATTTCATCCATATATGCTTTTAGTACCATGTAATTCTGAAATGTGCAGTTTTGGTGTTGCGTCACACAATTGATGTTGCTTACAAAACATGCTTTGCCCTTTCAAGTTTATCAACTTTCAAGCTGCTGCCATGTTGGAAATCTCTTCTTATGATCCTCTTTTAGCTGTGAGGTTACATATTAGATCAAGTTTCTTAGCCCTAATTTAGAATAAATGAATAATCGAATGATTGGAGCTCATTACCATTTTCATACTTCTTAACCCAAGCATGTTAGATTATGCGTTCATAAATTTTGGACAACAAAAAATTGTGTTTATGTTGCTTTACTTGCAAAAGCTTATAATTGTAGATGTTTGAATGCATGAAGAATTGTTTTGTATGTTTTGATACAATCTGATTGGTGGCATCAAAAGGGGGGCCGTATGGTGATGTATTCAAAGGATTTATGATCTAGGTATGCGAGCTAAAATTATTGCTTCATGAGTTGTGATCTGCTACTTGGCCCATTGTCATTGTAATCTGGGCAGTGGTTTGCGGACATTCACAATATAACGGTGACAAACAGCGGTCCCGCTATTAGCGGTGCTATTTACCGCTATATGGACGTAATTTTGGATAAAAAAAACAGTCAAAATAGCACTATGGAACCTGGGTCGGCCCATTTATGACTTCTATTATATTATTTATATAACCCTTTATGATTTTAATTTTATATGTGTATTATGTTATGTATTTTATACAACGTTTTAAGATTGTGTGTGTGTGTGTGTGTGTGTGTGTGTAAACCGCTATATCACCATTGTGACATCACGATAACTGCTATAGCAAATAGCAGCCCTTGACTGCTATTCGATTTTTGACTGTGATAGCTTCATAGTTCATAGATTGTGATATTTGTTGTTAGGATGTTAATTTAGCATGATTGCATACTTCAGAATCTCAAACATTTAGAATTGCAATATCCACATTAGAAAAGGCATGGTCTGATAATAGTTATTTTCCTATGCTCATTGGTTTATTGATAAAACACACATACATTTTAAATCACGAATAGAGAATGATCATACTGAAATTTCATGAGTCCCTTGCAACTAATTATAGGACCCGCTGTACTGAAAGCATTATTACATAGTATTTTAGTAAGTTTGGGATCTCCCTCTAATGGGCCTCCACCTTTTGCTAAATTTGTTGTTTCTTATGATTTCAGGAGGCATTGAAGTGGGTTACCGATCAGCCTGCATGGAAGCGGTCTGAAGGAAGAGATCACATATTTCCGATTCATCATCCATGGTCTTTCAAATCTGTGCGTAAATTTGTGAAGAATGCAATATGGCTGTTACCAGATATGGACTCCACAGGGAATTGGTATCCCTATTAATCCTTAACGTTATAGAAACATTTAATTTGTAATTGATATTCTGTGGCAATTTAACTTTATTAACATTTCAGGTACAAGCCTGGGCAAGTTTCACTTGAAAAGGATTTGATTCTTCCTTATGTCCCCAATCTTGATTTATGTGATGCCAAATGCTTATCAGAAAGTGTGTCAAGGAGAAAAACACTGCTATACTTTCGGGGGAGGCTTAAAAGAAACGCCGTATGATTTTTGGCCAAAACTTTATAGCTTGTTCTGTTTAATTTTGTTAAAAAAAGGTCTTTATGTATTCACACAAATAACCTTGCAATAACGATCCCACTTGTTTATCACTGCTAACAAAGGGCAGAAGATACTAGTCTGGAGATTATGTTCTTTCAAGTATTTCAGAAAGTTTGACAGGATCCAAGTCATGTGTTGTTCACCCATGATATCCTATTTTCAGGGGGGGAAAATACGTTCTAAACTTGGGTCAGAACTTGGTAGTGCTGATGATGTTATCATTGAAGAGGGTAGTAGTGGAGAGGCAGGGAAAATAGCTTCTCAAAGTGGCATGCGCAAGTAATTTCTATTGCTTAATTATGAATTTTCAGCTGGGCTGTTGTTATTATACATTTCTTGAGTTTGTTGTTCATTTGTAAGCAGGTCTGTGTTTTGCCTGAGTCCAGCGGGTGATACTCCATCATCGGCTAGATTGTTTGATGCCATTGTTAGTGGATGCATACCTGTTATAGTTAGTGATGAGCTGGAGCTTCCTTTTGAAGGAATACTTGATTATCGTAAGGTAAGTATGCCATTTCTCCTTGATGCATCTTCTTAACGATGAAGACAGATATGAAATTTTAATATAAGTGAAGGAATAGTTTTTATAGGCATGCACTTTTCATGAGGGAGGTCAAATAATCCTCGTTTGATTTCATTAGAAAGAGTATCATGCTCTGGTTTCTTTTTTGCACATTGCTCAACTATGTTTTACTTTTTAATCGCTTATTGCAGATTGCCATATTTGTTTCTTCAAGTGATGCTTTGCAGCCTGGCTGGCTTTTGTCATACCTTAGAAGTATTAAACCTACTCAGATAAGAGAAATGCAAGATAACTTAGCAAAGGTTTGTGTCTATGCAAATTCTAGTTTAGAAATATCTGTGTGTTCAACTGTGATTTAATCTTTGGCTTTGAAAACTTCGTTTTGAATAATAAATATGCAACTCCTGGCATATATGGAAATTAGACAGCATAGGCGTATGGACAATAGAAAGCGAAATCAAATTATAAAATGGTTCAGTTGTGCATAATTCGTGAGCACCTATATGCGCAAGGGGATTGCATCAATAATTTAATATCACGGATTCCATATGTACGTCAGGGATTGTTTGTTTACCTCTAATTGGCTTCATAAGAGCTTGCTTTACTAATGACTAAATTTGCTTCATTCGAACCCATATTTGCTGCTGCGGAATAAACTAATTAAAAAATTGGATAACATGCTCGATAAGGCGTGAGTTCTAATATCATAAGTGTTTCTTCGTAGGAACGCCACGAATTTGATCAATTACTCTTCGTGCTTTGTGAGCAGACATAGATATATGTTGACCTAAAGCGTATACTTCTGTTGTAATCTTATTTAACATAAAGTTCGCCTCCTACTTATCAATGATAAATATCTATATATATATTATTATATATAAAGAAACGTTTTTTAACGACGAGATCTATTATCGCTTTTTGCATGTCCTCGGAAATTTAAAGTAGGTGCAAATTCTCCCAATTTGTGTCCTACCATACGATCTGTTATATAAAAATTAAATAGGTAAACGTTCCTTTGATAGCAATAGTATGCCCGACCATTATGGGTATAATGGTGGATGCTCGGGACCAGCTTATTATTATTTCTTTTTCTGCTTTTGTGTTAAGCTTTTTTTTTTTAATAAATTATTCGCTACAAAAGGATTTTTTTTAGTGAACGTGTCATAGCTTTTTTCTAATTTTTTTTTTTGTGAAGACGAAGAAAGAAATTCTATTTTCTTTTTATCTTTGAATGAGTCTCTTAATGAAGTAAACATGTTTTGGCAATCGGCATGGTTTCTTCAGAGTGAGTATACAACCAAGTTACTTTCTAAAAGCCACTGGAAAAGAATTTGAATTTGACCATCTCACCAACTAGTATAAGTTATTCAAAATGGCATTCAGATCTTTAAATACATCTAATAAGATTGCAACAATTTAAAGTCCGAAAACTAAACTTTTTTTTATAGGCCCTCCTTGATGTCTATTAGATAAATGATATGTAACCTTGTTTTGTGGTAGTTTACTTTCGCAACCTGGTCATCATTATTATTATCTTTTTGAAACCCTAATTTACTATTGAATTCTGGCTCTCCCATAAATAATGCTTATGCCATTTACTTCATCTTAATGCAATATAACCAATTAAGAAATAATTTTCATGCCGATGTCTTTGTATATGTGACAGTATGTGAAGCATTTCTTATACTCTCATCCTGCTCAACCGTTGGGACCTGAGGACTTGGTTTGGAGAATGGTGTGTTACTGTAACTCAATGAGACTAGACCTCACCGTTTATTCATTAATTGCCTAACAATACGATATGTTGTTTGGTTTTTTCCAACAGTTGGCTGGTAAACTGGTCAACATCAAGCTTCACATAAGGAGGTCGCAACGTGTTGTAAAAGAGTCAAGAAGCATATGCATGTGTGACTGCAAACGTCCCAACGCTACAAGCCCACCGACTCCCTGATGGGGTTGTCTTACGTTGTTGTAACCAGTCTAAAATTTGTTTCGAAGTGTTGTTCCCATTTCAAAGCGCGAAAAGGAATTGATTCCGGTATTCTTTTTTTTTTTTTCCTTGAGCATAGAAGATATGTATGTAAAAGATAGTTTTGGTAAGATTGTTTATTTCCAAATGTTATAAAAGACAGAGGAATCAAGAATCATAAAAATGACGATGATGGATGTATGAGAATAGGGGTGTAAATGAGCCGAGCTACTCGTGAGCTACTCGAGTTCGACTCGTTAAAAGCTCGAAAAAAGCTCGAGTTAAACGAGTTCGAGCCTCAATTCGAGCTTCTTTAATAAACGAGCTCGAGCCCGAGCTTCACATATCGAGCTCGCTGAGCCTAAACGAGCTTAAACGAGTCTATATATAAATATATATTTAAATTAATAAATATATAATATATAGATTAAATAAATAAAAATAAAAAGTTATATATAATATATAAAAGATTATATAAATATTAATTAAAAAATTAAAATATATAATAAACGAGTCGAGTCCGAGCTTGAAAAACTATTCACGAGCCAAGATCGAGCTTTACATACAGAGCTTGAAACGAGCTTGATACTTTTAAACGATTAAGCTCGGGCTCCGATAGTTTACACCCATGTATGAGAATCAAATAATATACCAAAAGGGGGTGACAAGCATCATGGGGTATTGAAATTTTATTAATATAATAATTAGAATAATATATTGTTATCTCATTTTATAATTCGTTTTAATTTGAAGTTGAAATGCATTGAATTTTTTTTTTCTTCAGTTTTTGATTTTGTTCATGAATTTGATATTGAATGGTTGCTTGAAAACCAAAAAGTTTTAATATTATAAATCTTAATACGTAAACTTGTCATTTTTAATATAATAATTAGAATAATATATTGTTATCTCATTATATAATTCGTTTTAATTTGAAGTTGAAATGCAGTGAATTATTTTTTTTCTGTTTTTGATTTTGTTCATGAGCTTTATAACGAATGGTTGCTTGAAAAACCAAAAAGTTTTAATATTATAAATCTTAATATGTAAACTCGTTATCTATTAATATAATAATTAGAATGCTATACTGTTATCTCATTTTATAATTCATTTTACTTTGAAGGTGAAATGCATTTTCAATTTTTGATTTTGTTCATGAATTTGATAATAAATGGTGAAAAACCAAAAAGTTTTGATATTATTAATCTTAATACATAAACTTGTTACTAATAGAGTAAAATATCCCGCGCTTTGCAGCGGGTATATGAATCATACACAAATATATTAATAAGGCTGAAATGTAAAGTAAGAAATTTAAATTATAATTCTCAATCATTAACATATAAATTAATAAAGTTGAAATATAAAAAGTAAAAAAATTTAAAATATAATTCTTATTCAATTTTAATAAAATTTATGATCACATATAATTTTAATGTTATTATTATTTAGAAGGGTCCATTATTATTTTTTAGATTTTTTTAAAAAAATTCTAAATATACTATTAAAATAAATTAATAAATAAATCATATAAAACACACAAGATCTTAAAAACAAAAAATCAAAAACAAATTGGGTGAATATGTTATAAATAGTGATTTGGTATCTTTATAAATGTTATTATTTAAATATTTAGCTCAATAATATTGTTATATGAAATTTAGTTGAAAATTTAATAAACAGGGGATACAATGGTCATTCAATGAAAATATAATATTTATTATAGTGTTTAAAAATGATTAAGTTAATTATTTGGGTATATGTGATTTAAAATTTAATAATGATATGTATAATATTAAAAAAATTTAATATATATATATATATATATATATATATATATATATATATATATATATATATATATATATATATATATATATATATATATATATAAAATAAAGATCCTCAGCGTACCAACAAGAACCTCGCGTATCCAACGTACCCCTCACATGCAGTGGTATTTTCGTAATGACAACCATCATTCACATAACTTGTAAAATGATCATTCACATAACTTATAAAGTCATCATTTACATAAATTATAAAATGATCATTCGCATCACCTAATTGATCATTCATAATACTTAATTGATCATTCACAACACTTATTTGATCATTGACAATAATTATTTGACTATTTACAATTCTTTTACACTTATTTGATCATTCACAACATTTATTTGATCATTCACAACAATTATTTGACTATTTACCTTTCTATACTTATTTGATCATTCACAACACTTATTTGATCATTCACATTACCTAATTAACCATTTACAGTATTTATTTGATCATTCACAACACTTAATTGACCATTCACATTACTTAATTGATCATTCAGAACACTTATTTGATCATTCACATCACTTATTTGATCATTCACAAGAATTATTTGACTATTTAAAATTCTTCTGCCCTTATTTGATCATTCACAACACTTATTTGATCATCTACAACACTTATTTAACCATTCACAATCTTCAACATTTATTTGATCATTCAAAATTATTATTTGACCATTCATAGTATTTATTTGATCATTCACAACAGTTATTTGATCATTCACATGTATTATTTGACCATTCACACTAATTATTTAACTATTATATTTCTTTTACATTTATTTGATCACTCACAACACCTATTTGATTATTCACAAGAATTATTTGAACATTCACATTTTCTTTACACTTATTTGATCATTCATAACACTTATTTGACTATTTACACTTTTTTCATCATTCACAAGAACTATTTGACCATTCATAACTCAAATTTGATCAGTTACTTGTTGTCAATAATGATCAAATAAATATTGTGAATGGTCAAATAATTCTTGTGAATGATCAAATAAATCTTGTGTGAATGATCAAATGAGTGTTGAAGAAGTGTAAATAGTCAAATAATTCTCGTGGATGATAAAATAAGTGATGTGAATGAACAAATAAATATTGTGAATGCTCAAATAATTCTTGTAATTAATAATATAAGTGTTGTGAATGGTCAAATAAATACTGTGAATGATCAAATAATTCTTGTAAATGATCAAATAAGTTATGTGAAAGATCAAATAAGTGTAGAAGTATAAATAGTCAAATATATTGTGAATGAAGAAATAAATACTGTAAATGATCAAATAATAAATGTGAATGATCAAATACGTGTTCGTGATTGATCAAAATATATTAGTGAATAGTTCAAAAAAATTATTGTGAATGATCAAATAAGTTAGGGAGACTTGTGAATGGTCAAATAATGTTGGTGAATGATCAAAATAAGTGTAGAAGAAATGTGAATGTCAAATTAAGTTTGTAATATCAAATGATGTTGAAAAAGTGTGAAAATAGTCAAATAATATTGTGATATGATCAAAAAAATTACTCATGAATGGTCAAATAATTATTTGTGAATAATAAAATAAGAGATACATATTCCGATTTATCATCCGATGGTTCTTTCAAGTCGTGCGTAAATGTGTGAAGAATGCAAAATGTTGTTACCAGATTTGGACTCCAGAGGGAATTGTATCCCTATTAATCTTAACGTTATAGAAACACTTTAATTTGTTAATTGATAGTTCTGTGGCCAGATAAAACGTTATTAACATTAGGTACAAGCGGGCAAGTTTCACATTGAAAAGATTTGATTCTTCCTTATGTCCCCCAATCTTGATTTATGTATGCAAAATGGCTTATCAGAAAGTGTGTCAAGGAGAAAAAACACTTGCTATACTTTCGTGGAGACTTAAAAAGAAACGCTGCTATGATTTGGGCTAAAACTTGTATAGCTTGTTCAATTAGATTTTGTTTAAAAAAAGTTTTGATGTATTTCAAAACACAAATAACCTGCTAAACGATCCCACTTGTTTATCACTGCTAACAAAAAGGGCAGTAGGATACTAGTATGGGAATTATGTTCTTTCAAGTATTTCAGAAAGTTTGACAGTCCAATCATGTTTGTTCACCCATATTATCCTACTTTCAGGGGGGGGGGGAGAAATACGTTCTAAACTTGGGTCAGAACTTGGTAGTGCTAATGATGTTATCATTGAAGAAGGTAGTAGCGGAGAAGCAGGGAAAATAGCTGCTCAAAGTGGCATGCGCAAGTAAATTTCTATTGCTTAATTATGAATTTTCATCTGGGCTGTTGTTATTATACGTTTCTTGAGTTAGTTGTTCATTTGTAAGCAGGTCTGTGTGTTTTGCCTGAGTCCAGCTGGTGATACCCCATCATCGGCTAGATTGTTTGATGCCATCGTTAGTGGATGCATACCTGTTATAGTTAGTGATGAGCTGGAGCTTCCTTTTGAAGGAATACTTGATTATCAGAAGGTGAGTATGCCATTTCTCCTTGATGCATCTTCTTAACGATGAAGACAGATATAAAATTTTAATATAAGTGAAGGAATAGTTTTTATAGGCATGTAGTTTTCATGAGGGAGGTCAAATTATCCTCATATGATTTCATTAGAAAGATGGTTTCTTTTTTGCACATTGCTCAACTATACTTTTACTTTTTAATCACTTATTGCAGATTGCCATATTTGTTTATTCAAGTGATGCTTTGCAGCCTGGCTGGCTTTTGTCATACCTTAGAAGTATTAAACCTACTCAGATAAGAGAAATGCAAGATAACTTAGCAAAGGTTTGTGTCTTTGCAAATTCTAGTTTAGAAACATCTGTGTGTTCAAATGTGAGTTAATCTTTGGCTTTGAAAACTTCGTTTTGAATAATAATATGCAACTCCTGGCATATATGGAAATTAGACAGCATAGGCATATGGACAATAGAAAGTGAAATCAAATTACAAAATGGTTCATTTGTGCATAATACGTGAGCACGTATATGCACAAGGGAATTGCATCAATAATTTAATATCACGGATTCCATATGTACGTCAACGATTCTTTGTTTACCTCTAATTGGAATCATTAAGAGCTCATGTATCTTTGAATGAGTCTCTTAATGATCCATTAAGAAGTAAACATATTTTGGCAATCAGCATGGTTTCTTCAGAGTGAGTATACAACCAATCATCAACATGGTTCAGTTCAACCAAGTTACTTTCCAAAAGCCACTAGAAAAGAAACTGAAATTTGACCATCTCACCAACTAGTATAAGTTGTTCAAAATGGCATTCAGATCTTTAAATACATCTAAGATTGCAACAATTCAAAGTCTGAAAACTAAACTATTTTTTATAGGCCCTCCTTAATGTCTATCAGATAAATGATTTGTAACCTTGTTTTGTGGTAGTTTACTTTCGCAACCTGGTCATCGTTATTATTATCGTCTTTCTGAAACCCTAATTTTCAATTGAATTCTGGCTCTCCTTACGGATGTTTACCGTCTATTGCTTTAGTGGACTTCATCTTGATGCAATATAACCAATCAAGAAATATTTTTTTATACTGATGTCTTTGTATATGTGACAGTATGTGAAACATTTCTTATACTCTCATCCTGCTCAACCGTTGGGACCTGAGGACTTGGTTTGGAGAATGGTGTGTTACTGTAACTCAATGAGACTAGACCTGACCGTTTATTCATTAATTGCCGAACAATATGATATGTTGTTTGTTTTGTTTCGACAGTTGGCTGGTAAACTGGTCAACATCAAGCTTCACATAAGGAGGTCGCAGCGTGTTGTGAAAGAGTCTAGAAGCATTTGCATGTGTGACTGCAAACGTCCCAACGCTACAAGCCCACCAACTCCCTGATGGGGTTGTCTTACATTGTTGTAACCAGTCTAAAAGATATTTCCAAGTGTTGTTCCCGTTTCAAAGCGCGAAAAGAATTGGTTCCGGTATTCTTTTTTTCCTTGAGCATAGAAGATATGTATGTAAAAGATAGTTTTGGGAAGATGGTTTGTTTCCAAATGTTATAAAAAAGTGAGTTTTGAGGAATCAAGAATCATAAAAATGATGATGGATGTATGAGAATCAAATAATATACCAAAGGGGGTTGAAAAGCATCATGGGGTATTGAAATTATATTTAATATAATAATTAGAATAATATATTGTTATCTCAATTTATAATTCATTTTAATTTGAAGTTGAAATGCATTAATTTTTTTTTTTCAATTTCTGATTTTGTTCATAAATTTTATAATGAATGGTTGCTTGAAAAACCAAAAAGTTTTAATATTATAAATCTTAATACGTTGACTTGTTATTTTATAATATAATAATTAGAATAATATATTGTTATCTCATTTTATAATTCGTTGTAATTTGAAGTTGAAATGCATGGATTTTTTTTTTTTAAGTTTTTGATTTTGTTCATGAATTTGATAATGAATGGTTGCTTGAAAACCCAAAAAAAAATTATATTATAAATCTTAATATATAAACTTGTTATTTTTCAATATAATAATTAAAATAATATACTGTTATCTCATTTTATAATTCGTTGTAATTTGAAGTTGAAATGCATGGATTTTTTTTTTTTTTTTCAGTTTTTGATTTT
>JAANYP010003410.1:0-74789 GCA_020465985.1 Centrapalus pauciflorus
TAATTTTATTTGTGTATGAAAAGGTTGTACTTTTTGTAACTAAATTCATAAATGTTGCATTTTAAAATTAAAAAAAGTTGCATTTGAATGTAAAAAAGGTTGCATTTGAGTTTAAAAATAGGTATATTCTAGTGTCAAAAAGGTTGCATTTGATTGGAAAAAAAGGTTCCATTTGAGTATGAAAAAGGTTGCATTTGCTTGTAAAAAGGTTGCATTTGCTTGTAAAAAGGTTGCATTCTAAAAATGTAGCATTTCTATGATACATGCAACTCTTTGAAAAAAAATTGCATATTCTACCAAAAAGGTTACTTTAGACTTAGTGCAAGTGGACATAATGCAACTTTTGGTAAAAGATTGCTTTAAGCATAATGCAGCTTTTATAAGGCCAAATGAAACATTTTGCCAAAGTTGCAATAGGCTCGTTTTGTTGTAGTGTTAATTACACTCATTTTGTTGTAGTGTTTTAGTTACACTCTATCAATTGCTATCTCTCAAAATGTCAGGTGAATGATTCGTACCAAAACCCTACAAAGCACAATTTATATGAATTCTAACTTTGAGGGGTTTACATAAACTACCCATCAACTTCTATTAAAAAGGAAAAATTACATTAAAAGGAAATTATTTACATTTTAATCAAAAAGACCCACAATATTGAAATTAAAATATGTCTAACAAAATCGCCTAGGGCTTGATAGAATGTGTGGTTTACCCAGTCACAGTTTCGCTAGGATAATCTTTTCTTTAAATCCTTTCATAGCTCTCAACACTCAACATTTTTCAACTAAGCTCACTCTAGCACATTTATCAAGAATAATGTTCAGTCAGCTTTATAGTGAAAGCATGATCTGATGCTCCACAATCACTAGTCAATCTACTCCTCTTATTTACATCTTGTCTCTGTTTGACCCTGTCAGCATCTGGCGATAACCGATACTTCTCAACTAAATGGCCTAAAGACCACACAAACTAAAAGGTGTTTTCTCCCTAGATAGGTCTTCCAACTCTGGTTAGACCATAAAAGGAATATATGTCTAATCACTCAGCTGGATGCATTATCGAAGTCATCAGCTAAGACATCCTACTTGATTAGTGATATAATTGATAGCACCAGGATCAACATGCAACCCAATAATCAGTATGCAATTTAAAATTGATAAACTTAAAGCAGTTTTAAGTAGCTCCACACTAAAACAAGAAAATCTATAATACTACAGTTACATAGTCTAACTATACCATCATCATTATTTGTTTACATAGAATCAAATCCAAATCCCAAATCATCCATGTACCAAATAGCTTCTAAGGTCACCGAGAATTGAATTTGAATGCCTAGGATGAAGGTCCAGCTACACCATTTCCTTCGCCTGAAAACATTGAAAGTCAACAGGTAAGCTAATGGTTAGTGAGATAATAGATAAATCATTCAACAGATATTTCTTTACAAACTAGTGTGAAAACGGGCAGTGCAAGCCCCATTACAAGTGAAAACCATGCAGTTTAAGCATGGGGTTTGATAGTTCAGAATGTTGATCGGGGATGTGTCGAACGTGACCAGGAAAGTGCATGGGATGATCAGTCCCCGACAGTGGTCTGCTGTCAGCCCCAGTCCAGGTTGAATTAGATTGTGAAGTAATCATCATGCAGTGCAATCATGAGATGCACTTTCAAATGAACGTTGGCTACATGTTTGTCACACGTCAAGTACGAGTGTGCATCATTCAATGTATCATATGTAAGTGCCAATTGATGTATATTGAACAACAAGAACATGCCATTGAAAAGTAAATAAATGCAAAGACAATAAATGTTCCAATAATAATCTATTACTCATAGTGGTTTATACAGTGTAAATTGTCTCTGAATCAATGTGTGTTAGTCAACACCACAAAGATCCTATCTTTGGTCTCAAGTATGCACTCCGGCTCATAAATTCTTGCACTTGACCAGCACCATTTTGATTTCCTTGTTTCGGAGTTTCTTGACTTTGGTCTCAAGTATCTTGGTCGTTCGTCAACCTTTATTTCTGAGTGATCAGTCCATGGTTCCCTCTCGGGCACCAGACTTTTTCTTACCCAAATGGAAGACGGGGTGAACACTCGATAATTCTTACGGTAAATCCAAGTGATAGGACTGGTTTCCAACTTTTTCAAGTATCCCGAAAGGTCCTACAAATCGAGGAGATAGCTTTCCTCGCTTTACGAATCTTGTGACACCTTTCATTGGGGATACTTTCAAGTACACCCAATCATCCTTTTGAAACTTTATAGCTTTATGACTGCGATCATGATAGTTCTTTTGTCGATCTTGTGCCGTTTTCATGTATTGACGGATGAGCTGGATCTTTTCATTTGTTTCTTGCAGTTGAGTTGGCCCGGCGATAGGAGTTTCTTCTATTTCCCTCCAAATGGTTGGAGTCCTACATTTCCTTCCATACAGAAACTCGAATGGTGCCATTTTGATTGTGGAATGGTAACTCTTGTTGTAGGGAGAACTCATCCAATAAATAGTGATCGTCCCATTTACCACCCGAATCCATGACACAGGCTCTTAACATGTCTTCTAAAGTCAGAATCGTTCCTTCACTCTGTCCGTCAGATTGAGGTCTATAATCAGTACTCATTGCGATAAGAGTACCAAGACCATTGTGTAGAGCGGCCCAGAAATTAGGGGTGTGCAAAAAAACCAAAATCCAAACCAAAACCGAAAAAAACCAAAAAACTGAAACTGAAAATCCAAACCGTTTGGTTTGGACGATGGATTTTCTAAAACCGAAAATTTTGGTTCGGTTTTGGTTTCGTCATACACAAAAATTGAAAAACTCCAAACCGAACCGAAATTTATATAAATATTAAAACTTTGTTAATTTGAATATTTTGTTACTTTATTGAGAAATTTTCTAGTGATTCATTATCTAGATTATTGGCTTTTATTTTATTTTCCTCTTTTAATAATGATTTCATATGTTTTGTGTTGTTTTTTTACGCCTAGATTTTATTTTTTATTGAATTTAAGCAATAATTAAATTTATTATTGTTAAACTAACTAATATACAATAGGTTTTATGAATTAAGAAAAAACATTTAAGAATTATAAAAGATTAAATTAAAAAACTGAAATCCAAACCGAAAATTCGAAAACCGAAACCGAAAAAAACCAAATGGTTTGGTTTCTAAAATCCAAAAACCAAAAGTTTTTGTTTGGATTTTGGTTTTTAAGGAAAACCGATCCAAACCGCCTTTTGCTCACCCCTACAAGAAATTGGAAGTGAATCTACCGTCTTGGTCAGAAACAATAGACTTAGGCACACCATGCCTTGTGACGATTTCATTCAAGTAAATTTGGGCTAGGCCCATCCAGAGGGTAGGTTTCTCTGATAGGTATGAAGTGAGCAGATTTGGTCAGACGGTCAACGATGACCAAAATTAAATCAAGTTGACGACAGGTTTTCGGTAGCTTAGTTATGAAGTCCATAGTAATATGGTCCCACTTCCATTCTGGAATAGGAAGAGGTTGCATACTACCATAGGGTTGTTGGTGTTCATCTTTCACCAGATGGCAAGTTCTGCATTTCTCTACGTATTGTCCAACATCTCTTTTCAACCATGGCCACTAAAAATCGGCCTTCAAGTCATTGTACATTTTTATGCTTCCAGGGTGACTTGAAAACTTTGACAGACGAGCTTCTTTCAAGATTACTTCTCGCATACCACCAGACTTTGGGACCCATATTCTGCCCTACACACCTTTCAGTCCAGTTCCATCGTCTTGCAATAATGGTAGCTGAATTTTGACGTTTTCATCCTTAATGTTCTACTGCTTTAAAGCCTGCAATTGGGCAGCCCTTACATCATCAATGATGGTTGATGTCAGCATGGTAGAAGTCAAGGCATAACAATAAGCTTTGCAGTAAGATTTCCTACTCATATTCAAGTCCTTCTGACTGAATATATACTTCAAGCTCTTGTGGTTAGTGTAGAGCTGACATTTGGTCCCGTATAAGTAATGTCTCCAAAGTTTTAAGGCAAATGACACAGCAGGTAATTCCAAGTCATGAGTAGAGTAGTCTTTCTCATAAGGTTTGTGTTGTCTAGACGCGTAGGCTATGACATTTCCCCGCTGCATTAATACTGCTCCAAGTTCCATGCCTGATGCATCTATGTAGACTATAAAGTCTTCGTTTCCCTCAGCCAGGGTCAAAACTGGTGATTCACTTAGCAGCTTCTTTAACTTATCAAACGCTATTTGTTGTTCCACTTCCCAAATGAAAGTTGTGTTCTTGCGAGTGAGCTTGGTAAGCGGAACGGCTATCTTGCAAAAGTCTTTGATGAATCGGTGGTAGTAACAATCCAATCCCAAGAAACTGCGGATCTCAGATGCATTACGAGGTGATTCCCAGTTCTGGATAGCCTCGATCTTTGCAGGATCAACGACAATACTGGCGCCAGATATCACATGCCCCAAAAATTAGATCTGAATTGAATGTTGAGAAGGAGCAAGTTAACAAAGAGTTTACAAGTGAATATAGGAATCAAGAAATTGTTTCGAATGTCAAGACGTACCTGCCTCAACCAGAATTCACATTATGAGAATTTGCCATAAAGTCGCTCTTTGCGCAGCAACTCTAGAAATTCTATTAAATGAGTAGCATGGTCTTCTTTGGTCTTCGAATAGATAAGAACGTCATCAATGAACATGATGATGGACTTATCGAGCATTGGCCGGAAGACTCTATTCAGAGATCTATGAAAGCAGTCGGCGCATTCGTAAGACTGAACGGCATCACCAGAAACTCGTAGTGTCTGTAACGAGTTCGGAAAGCCGTTTTAGGGATATTGTCTTGGTGAAATTTGAGCTGATGATATCCTGATCGAAGATCAATCTTCGAGAAGTAACTAGCACCTTGCAACTGGTCGAAGAGATCATCAATCCGGGGCAATGGGAAATGTGTTTTTTATTGTAACCTTGTTGAGTTTTCGGTAGTCAATGCACATACGTAGCATGACGTCTTTCTTTTTAACAAACAGAACAGGAGCACCACAAGGAGATGAACTTGAGCGAATAAATCCTTTGTTAAGTAACTCCTATGATTGTTTCATCATTTCCTGCATTTTGGCAGGAGCTAAGCGGTATGAAGCCTTTGCTATTGGAGTAGCTCCAGGATTAAAATCGATGCTGAATTCTACTTGACGATCAGGTGGCAATCCCGAGATATCTTCTGGAAAGACATCAGGAAATTCAGAAACAACTGGAACGGTAGAAGGAAGTTTGTTTTCAGCCTTTGCATCAACTGCGTAGGCTAAATAAGCAAGACAACCCTTAGCGACCTGCTTTCGGGATTTTGCAATAGAGATAAGGCATAAGTCACCTTTTTTCTGTCACCGTAAATGTAGATGTCACGGCCCTCAGGAGTAGTAATCTTGATGATTCTTTTTGTTAGGCACAAAAAGGCCTCAGTCAAACCTGCTCTACATCTTAGGGGGGGATTTTTAATCAAACCTGTTTGATGCACTTGAAGGTATAATTTAAGGCCTGTTAATGCCTTATTAAAACATGAAAAGTGATTTGCAATATCAGCAAAAGTTGTTTACCATGTTGCATTCGTTGCAACAAAGACAGTTTGTCAAAGCTGTTCTGTCTGCTGAACAGGCTGGACATAAACTGTCTACGCTGCTCTGTTCTGTTGAGCAGCTTGGACATAATACAAAGTGTTCTGTTTTTTGTGAACAGAACCTGTTCTTTGTGAACAAGCTAAACACTTTATGGAATATGTTTCCAAGTCCTCATGTATTGTTTTTGACAACAAGATCAGTTTACAAGTCGAAGACACAGTGGAAAACAGAAACTGCAAAGACTGCCACGTTGTTCTGTTACATGAACAAACGGATATCTGAAAAGGGTGACAGACCTTTTCTTATATCAAAATGGCCTTATCAAAAGAAGAAAGATGCAAAGTTGACATTCCTCTTTTGGTTAAAGCCTTATGCAATTGTCACAAAAAGGAAAAGACAAAGATTCTGCCATATGAAGACAAATCTACTTTATCAGAACGTGCAGAAAGGTGTCTTGTCTTTTTGGAAAGACATTCCACTATCTCACCGTCCAATGAAGAAGCTTCACTGAGATTCTCAGTGAGACTATAAATAGGAAGCTTCTAAGGATTGTGAAAAGCATCATCAAAGAGTGTGAAATCAGATCGTGCATTGAAGTGTGTTATTCCATGCATGCAATTCTGCTTGAATAAAACAGTAGAGTGTGTCTAAGTTGTTCTTGTTTAAGCTGTCCATCTGTGTCTTGTAAAATCAGTGAGTGCATCTAAGTGAGTGTAGTCATTGTATCTAGTCTGAGTGTGTCTTAGATTAATTGAACAACTGTTGTATCTGTCATCTCAGCTTGAACCTTTCCGCAGTTTAGGCTTGTTTGTAATTAACACTTATTAATAATATACACAAACATTGAGAAAAGAGTGTTGAGTTTTAAATTGCTATATTCACCCTCCCTCTACAGCTCAGAACAATACGCTAGGGAAACCTTTTGGGACCTAAAACTGGTATCAGAGCAGATAGAGTGTGTGTTAACTCTAGATCTCTCATTCTCCCTACTTTCCCATGGACAACAGTGCTGCAAGTTCCTCGTCTTACTATGACAATGGGTCAATGGCCAAACCCCCCAAGTTCAATCATCAGAACTTCTCTGGTTGGAAGTGCAGAATGATGCTCTATTTAGAGAAACTGGACGTACAACTGCCAGAGATAGCAATTGAAGGTCCCTATGTGCCAACTTCTGTTACTACTATCACTTGTTAGTACATCCTGTGTGACGATAGCAGTCTAAGTATTGATAGTATTTTGTATAAGCCAATTTACTTGCTATTGAATGTTAACAAGTGTTTGATATATGTTTGATTATATATGTTTGATATTAATTGTATATATGTTTGAACTTGGTGTAATGTATTACAATAAGTTCAAACATAAAGGTCAAAGATAAGTTCAAACATAAGTTCAAATATAAGTTCAAACATAAGTTTGAAGGCTAAGGTTCGAACTTGTTAGAGGACAAGTTCGAAAAGGCCTTGGGCCAAGTTTGAACTAGTCCTAGACAAACTCGAACTGGACATTATAATTAAGGGTTAATTCGATTAATTAAGGGACTTTTGCATAATTTTAGAGCGTTTAAGAAAAAGGGCGATCTCGAACTTGCTAGCAATCAGAGAGTCTCGTTTGGAGAGAATCATCGTGTCGGGACGATCCGTTGTTCGTCTATCAGTGTGTTAGTCTCCGTGTTTCGGTGTGCGTGGTCTTTCCGTCAAGCCAATAACGAGGATTCCGCACTCGTTGGAAGGTGTCACGTCAAGATAGGATCTGTAGAGAGGCGACCTTACAAGTGGTATAGAGTCATTAGGGTGTTCGTGGTGTTCTTCGTGTTCACAAGGAACATCTGTGGTTTCTTGACGTTTTTGGACGGTCAAATCACGTTTTTGGACAGATTTCGAGTTATTCAAGTAAGATATCGGGAAAAAGTTCATATACGTTCCACATTTTTGGTCGAAATCAGAGTTTTTAATCCTAAAACTTTGGATTAATTCGAAAAGTTGAAAAACATTCAAACTTTTAGCCGTTTTCCGAACTTGCGGCACTCGAACATCAAGGGGGTATTAGGGTTTATTTGAAATTCCAATTTGTCAGAAAATACGCTCCTGTCGAAGTTACTTTAGGGTTTGATTCGAATTTCCTTAATTCGGATTTGCTCTTTTTCGAATTTTCCCAAAATTCGAATTTACGAATTCGATTTTGTTGATACCTTCAATTTTGTCAAATATTTCGAATTTGGTTGAAGTTCAAACTTAATTTCGAATTTAATTCCAAACAAATTTAAAATTAATTAAATTCGAACTTCCTCAAGTTCGAAAGTGTTAATTTAAATTAATTTCAATTTAAATTAGTTAAGTTTTAAATTCAAACTTTTACGAAACAATGACAAGTTTACAAAGGTTTATTGAAATGGACCATGAGATCGGAAAGGCAAATTCTCCACCTAAGTTGATGAAGTTGGAGGACTATTATTGGTGGAAGGATAGGTTCGCCGACTTCGCTCGATTCAACGATATGAGGATGTGGATTTGTATCGACGAGGGATACATTCCACCTACAACAGAGGTTGAAGGCCGTCAAAGAATCTTGTCATATCAAATGATGAAGGATGATAATAAGAAGCTTTATGAGGCCGAGAACCGAGAATTCTCGATTATTAGAATGGCTTTACCTCAGGAGATCCTGCACACATTTCGCAATCAACGAACAGCAAAAGAATTGTGGGATGCACTTGAGAAAAGGTGTGAAGGTAATCCGAGGGTTAGGAAAGGTAGAATGGAAATGCTCAAGCAGCAGTTCGCAATTTTCAAAGCTTTAAAAAATGAAAAGCTGGATGAGACCATTACCAGTTTCTATCATTTGTTGACTGAGTTGGAGAACCACGATGTCGAGTATCGTGAGTTAGAGAAGATTGAGAAAATTCTAGATGCTTTACCAGCCAAATGGGAGATGTATGTGGCGCTGATAAAGCATGATGAAGACAAATATGAGACTCTAACTCTAGAAGGAGTCATTGGAACGCTGAGGGCGTATAACTTTCAGTTGCAAAAGAAGGAAAAGGAATATGACCAAGTACAGGATCCGGATATGTATTTTGGGAAGTCCAAACCTTCACTGGCAAGTGAAATAAAGACAGCTACAACATTCTTTACGGGTGAAACATCGACTCTAGTAGAAGTAGATGACTCAGGGAGCCGGGCTTTCTTAGGGTTCTCTAGACTGGAAGACAAGCCAACTCAATCTGCATCTACATCTCAAGGATACTCAAGGATGCCGATGAGCGCAAAATCAGCTGAAGACCATCTAAATCTTTTGGCTTCATTTGTGGCCGCTTATGGCAATTGCGTTCAAGGGAAAATCAACGATCCTGCGCTATGGGATGAGGATTATGATCAGGTAGATCCTGATGATTTAGAGGAGATGGATCTGCAATGGCAACTGGCCATGGTGACTCAGCGAGTCAAGAGATTCATCAAGAGGACAGGCAGAAATCTCAATGTCAGCAACAATAAGATTGGGTTTGATAAATCCAAAGTTAAGTGCTACAACTGCCAAGGGTTAGGACATTTCGCTAGAGAATGTCAAAGACCTAAAGTCGAGAACTACCAGAACCAGTACCAGAATCAATCTCAAGGGAGATATCAGCCGGGTAGTTCGAGTAATCAGGCAAATATAGCTAGTCTGTTAACCAATGTCACATCTGACAGACAGCTCAATGGAACATATGATTGGTCTACACATCCAGAATTTAACGCTAGAGCCTTCATGGCTAAGGTAACTGAGACTGGAAGTGTCGGAGCAGAGGAAGAGGCAGAGGATGGATACCAGCATGATACCAGTCCTGTGCTAGTAGATAAGTCAGACAGTCAGATAATTCTAGAGTTTGCTGCACAAATGACAAACGTGGAATCGGATCACGCAAAGGTAATTCTGAACTCCACTACATTCCGAGATTTATGTGACATCTGTGCTACTACTAATGATAGACTAAACTTAGTGCTAGAAACACATACTAATCTAACTGCTCAAAATGAATCCTTAAAATCGGACAATGCTAGCCTCTTAGATATCTAGAAAGACCTTAGGAATAAGCTTAAGGCAGATGCACAAGATGTCATAGTTCTAAAAGACAAGCTGAGTGAGCAGTGTGTTAGAACAGAACTAATGTATGAACATGTTGAGGCATTGACCAAAGAGCTTAAGATCAAGGAGGTAGAGCTAGCTGAAGCTAAGGTTAAGGTAGCCGAGGTGAATAGTAAACTGGAAAAGTTTAGGAACTCATCACTGAACCTAGGGAAGATCTTAGATGCACAGCGTCAGTCTAAGAAACCTGTAGGTTTAGGGTATAATGAGAGTCCTCCACCTTTCAATGATAACTATGTGCCTCAGCCTCAGTAGAAAACTGAAAAATCAGTTGAATCAGAGGTAGCATCTGAACCTGTGTCTGAAATCGTTAAGGATAAAGAACCTAAGGTGACTAGTAACAATGTCAAGATTAAGAAGGTCAAATTTATGCCATCTTCTAGTGATAAGCTTGTAGGAGACACCAACCCTGACCTTAATAATCAGAAAGAGGGAACATTCTATAGTTGAGACGAAAGAATATGACACTAGTGAGACACCTAAGTCAAAGGGCACGCATAAGAAGTCTATTGACAAAATGTCTTGTTTTAGATGTCATGAAAAGGGACATGTTGCTTCTAGTTGTCCACATAGGAAGGTAGAATATACACCTAAAATGGAAAGTCGGAACAACATAAACCTTCTCCAAGTGTAGCAAGCACAAGTGGTTCTCTAAACACCGAGAAAATTGTGCAAGCCACACCTAAGACTGCTGTGAAACAAACACCTGTGTCAGGTAGACCCAATGAGTGGTTAGGACTAATTCACCGAATAGAGTCCCTAATCAAACTAGGTCAGGACCATAACAAAATTATAGGAGTACAACACCTAGAAGAGCTTACACTCCGGTTAGGTCACACACTCCTGTAAGACATCAGACACCAGGTAGAGCCCCGGGATATTACCCGGAAATGCCTTATAATCGAAATTATTCAAGGGCTCCACAGCAAATGCCTACACAAAGGCCAAGAGTGAACTTAAATCACTCTGCACCACAACAGGCTCTCAAGCAAACACCCAAGTCACCTGAAAGGAGAGATGGGTATTTGAAGGAGTTCATGTATGTGGATGAGAATGGTATTACCAAGTCAGTCATGGCTTGGGTTCCCTGTGATAACTAAGCTCTTTTCTTTCATGTGCAGGAGATAACTACAGGTCTAAACAACAAATGGTTCGTCGACAGTGGTTGCTCTAGGCACATGACTGGGGAAAGAAGTCTTCTCACAGACTTCAAGGGAGAGAATAGGGGATTTGTATCAATTGCTGGTAACGAAGGAGGAAATATCACCGGTACTGGAGTGGTCACTAATGGGACTATCAAACTTGATCAAGTTTACCACGTTGATAAAATTGTTCATAATCTCTTTAGTGTATCTCAAATCTGTGATAAGAAGAATTTAGTGATTTTCACTGACACTGAGGTGTTAGTGCTGAAACCGGGATTCAAAGTACCTGAAGAGTGGATACTGATGAGGGCTCCAAGGAAGAATGACTTGTACAGCTCGACATGAACAAACCGGAATCTTCGATGGGACCAATATGCCTTCTATCTAAAGCTTCAGAGACCGAATCAGTTCTTTGGCACAGACGCATGGCACACTTGCACCTGAGAAAAATGAAGTACATCACTAAACATGGACTAGTGCAAGGTGTCCCGATGAAGAGTTTTCAGTTTGAAGACAAGTGTGTACCGTGCAAGAAAGGCAAACAACACAAGAAGACACTCAGATGTCTATAGCTGCCGCTTTCGATTGGTTGCATATGGACCTGTTCGGACCAATCAACAAAAGGAGTATAGGTGATAGTTGGAACTGTTTAGTTATCACTGATGATTACTCACGATTTTCTTGGGTTTTGTTTTTAGGTATGAAGGACGAGACGGCTGCCAAGCTAATCGGGTTCTTAGACCAAGTCGAAAACTCTTATCAGACGCGGGTAAAACGTATCAGGAGTGATAACGGAACAGAATTCAAAAACACAGTAATTGGTGTATATTGCCTATCAAAAGGCATAGTGCATCAATTTAGTGCACCTTATGAGCCACAACAAAATGGTGTGGCAGAACGGAAACATAGGACTTTGATTGAGGCAGCAAAGACCATGCTCTCGGATTCAAAGCTTCCTACCATGTTTTGGGGGGAGGCAGTGAATACCGCATGTCACGTTTTAAATCGAGTCCTTACTGTCAAATCATTGAACAAAACCTGTTATGAAGTTTTGAATAAAAGGCCACCAAATTTAACTGGCTTCGAACCATTTGGGGTACCATGTACGTTAATGAAAACAAAACATCAACCTAAGTTTGGTGAAAAGGCTGACGAAGGTTATTTCCTAGGTTATGTGCCAAACTCACCAAATAAAAGGGTTTTTAACAAATCGAATGGTACGGTAGAGATTGTGTATAACATTGAAGTAACAAGTTATACACATGAACCCCAGACTGGTCCGGAATGGATTTTTGATTATAACAAACTGTTTGAATCATTTAACATTCCTTTGGATGGAAATGCAGGTACAATCGAACAGGACTTATCGTCATTAAATCTGAATGACGACGGTCAAAGTTTTCCGAGGATGACCTTTGCATCAACTTTCGAGCCTACAATGACAGAAGAGAGATCTCCAGCAGAGAATGATTCTAAGTTGCCTACAAACAAAAATCAGACTACAAATTCTAACTCCGAAGACAGTGTTCATGAGGAAGAAAATGTAGAGTCTGAAGTCGTTCCCCTGTTAGGAGAAATAGGATTAAATTTAGGAGATAATCTTAGGGTTGATGAGATAGAAACATCGAGGATTAATAAGGATCATCCAGTTGAGAGCATTATAGGAAATCCAAATGCTGGTGTGAGGACCAGGAGTAGTTTGAATCACAACACAGTGTTGTTGTCGATGATTAAAGACTCCGAGGCGTTTCACACTTGCCTGTATTCATGTTTCATCTCGCAAGTAGAGCCGAAGAATGTGCAAATGGCACTAAAGGACAATTCTTGGGTTGAAGCGATGCAAGAAGAACTGTCACAATTGTTGAAGTGTGGGAGTTAGTTCTGTTACCTCGAGGAGAAGTTGCAATAGGAACCAAGTGGGTTTTAAAGTGCTAGAGAGATGATCGGGGTATAGTGACTTGCAACAAGGCAAGACTTGTGGTAAAGGGTTTCAACCAAGAGGAAGGAATCGATTACAATGAAGTATTTGCGCCAGTAGCAAGGCTTGAAGCAATCCAGTTGTTTCTAGCTTTTGCTTCCTTCAAAGGTTTTAAAGTGTATCAACTTGACGTAAAGAGTGCCTTTGTTTATGGCAAAGTGAAGGAGCTGGTGTACGTTAAACAACCGCCAGGGTTCACTGATCCGAAATTTCCCGACAGAGTGTATCGATTGGATAAGGCTCTTTATGGATTACATCAGACACCCAGGGCTTGGTACGAGACGCTATCTACTCATCTCTTAGACAACGGATTTGAGAGAGGGAGAATTGATAGTACACTATTTGTGAAGAGGAAGGGTGAACACTTTATCTTAGTACAAGTGTACGTCAATGATATCATTTTCGGGTCATCAGACGAGCAGATGTGCAAAGACTTTGAGAAGGTGATGAAGTCTAAATTTGAGATGAGTTCTATGGGAGAGTTAAACTTCTTTCTGGGTTTCCAAGTCAAACAGAGGAAGGAGGGTATGTTTATCCATCAGACGAAGTATGTCTACGATATTCTCGAACGCTTCGGGATGGAAGGAACAAAACTGATGGCTCACTTCAGCACGCCAATTCAAGTGAATCACAATCTCGGACCAGGTACAGAAAGTGATACTGATGTAGATTCGACTTTATATCGGGCCATGATCGGGTCACTTATGTATTTAACTGCTTCTAGACCCGACATAATGTTTGTTGTGTGTATTTGTGCTAGGTTTCAAGCCAACCCTAAGGAAATGCATATGAAAGCTGTGAAGCGGATTCTGAGATACCTCAAGTCGAAACCAAAGCTGGGACTTTGGTATCACGCGGATGGTGACCTGGAATTGGAAGCTTTCACGGATTCTGATTATGGAGGCTGCAGCTTGAATCGAATGTCAACAACTGGAGGTTGTCAGTTCTTTGGAGGGAGACTCGTTTCCTGGCAATGCAAGAAACAGACTTCGGTAGCCGTGTCAACGTGCGAGGCCGAATGTGTTGCTGCTGGTAGTTGCTGTTCACAGGTTTTGTGGATACAACAACAATTGCGGGATTACGGTTTGACTTATACTCATACTCCTATTAGGATAGATAACCAGTCTACTATTGCTATAACCAATAATCCAGTTAAACACAGTAAAACCAAGTACATAGACATAAGACATCATTTTATACGTGATTGTGCTGAAAAGAATTTAATAAAGCTGGTAAAAGTTGCAACGGAAGATAATAATGCTGATTTATTTACTAAAGTTTTTGATAAGTCACGTTTTGAGTTGTTAGTTCAATTGAATAGCATGCGAAATCCAGAATAACTTTACATTAGTAAAATTTATTTCTTTTTATAGTAGTAAGTTAGCAGAGTTTCTTTCTTTTTATAGTAAGTTTAGTAGCTAAGTATAATATCTTTCCTTTTATAGTAAGTTAGTAGGTTATTTTAGTAGCTTATTCTTATTTATGAAAAACAAAAGAAAAAAGAGGGAAAACCATAAAAATTTAAAAAAAAAAAAAGGAGAATATTAGAAAATTGAGTTAAGTCTTTGATACATAGGTTCAAAGTGATGAAAATTAGCACCGTCGATTCAGTCTCTAAGTGTTAAGCTTTCACACATAATGCACCTTAAACTCTAAGTGCTATACATTTTCTAGTTCGATGTGTTGGTAGGCATAATACACAAAGGGAATCTCAAAAGCTAATAAAATATTCAAGAAAAAGTCTTATATGTAACTAACCTAGATGTATGACCAAAAGGTTCTTAATTTTTATGTTAGAGATACACAGACAATGATTCTAAATGAGGTATGCAAATTTTCTGGGGGATGTATAGCCACATCATATACATCTTAAAGAAAAGAAAAGAATAGACACATCATGATAGTGAATTGAGAGTCAAAACAAGTAACTTTGTTGTACGTAAGTACAGACCTGTTGCCTCTGGTTTGACTCGAGTTACCAAGATAAGTCGCTTTGTTGTACGTCAGTACAGACCTGTCACTGCTGTCTTGCTAGCTTTAAAATAAACTTTAAGACAAACTATGACACTCTGTTGTATGTAAATACAGAACTGTGTCCGATGTTTGCCTTTTAAAGAAAATTTGCAATACCGAAAAGTTATAATCATTGTGTGTATGCCTTGATCATAAAAGTATGTCTAAGTATGAGACACGTAAGGTAGTTTCTTGATAAATAAAAAGGTCAAGGGATATTCCAAAGTGTAACAGGTTTAAAGGGAAAATGATACCGACAATCGCCAAGAAATGTGTATCACGACAAACAATCAAGGAATAAAAAATTCCTAAGTGTGAGAGTGTAATGCTGAAAGTGCGTATCTGACACCGCTATCTGATTGAACCTTTCTTTGACTTTCTCGCCAAAAGTATTCTGTTAGTATAGGATGTAAATTTTAAAAGTATTTTTGAGTAATTTAAGTTTAAATTTTATTCAAAATTTTATTTTATTTTATTTTTCTTTTTAGGAAAAAGGTCAAAGTTACTAAGGATGCATTTCTAGTTGAATAAACAAACATTACATGAAAATCTATTGCTTAGTGTGAATAATTTTTGCAAAATTTGTTCTATTACACGAAATAGTTGGAAAAGTTGAATTTTATTCAAAAATTTTCAAAATTTTCATTTAAATTCAAATTTAAGACAAATTCGAATTAACATTCGACTCTGTCAGAAAATTTGAGTTTAACAGCAAGTTAGAAAGTCGTTAGTATATAAAGGTCAACAGTGATTCATTCATTATCACCTACCTTCGATTTTGATATTTCGAAATTGTCTCCGTGCGATTTCGAACTTGTCTTGGAGTTTACCGTTTTCGAATTTTCTACTTATTCTCGAAGTTTTGTCCATTTGTGTTTGAATCTATCAACAACTTTAGGTATAAATATCAGTATTATACAAAGTTTAGGTAGTTTAGGACTCAATTATAGCAAAAAAAATTGATGATTTTTAAAGTTTTTGGGGTTTAAACTTTGTGACTCAAAATCATAAGTTTTAACCAGTGAAACTACAAATAAATTGCATATATCTTCGATTAGAACCTAATAGGACTAGTTACTACTATTTTCTAAGTCTAATGGGGTTAAAATCATGGATTTGTGTTCGAAAGTGATCGACTTCGAACATGTTCATCATGTTCGAACTTGTCAGGAAATTCAAATCTGTCAACAAATTCGAATTCAGTCAAATTCGAACATGTCCTTCGAATCTATTATTAAATTCGAAATGTTTGCATACTTTTAAAATATAAACATGTAGAAATTCGAATGTGTTGGATTTTGGACTTATGTAAGTTCAAAATAAAACAAATTCGAAATTAAACAAGTTTCATTTTTACCTTTCACTACTAATTTTGGTTATTGTTTTATGTGCAGATTTGGGTGAAAGGGCGTTCTTCCAGAAACATAATATGGTAATGTCTCCAGACAGAGAGCTTCCTGAAGCACAGACGTTTAGACAGATGGTAGAGTTTTTGGCACATTCCAGGGTGTCGTATGCACTATCCCATAATGTGCAGATAATATTACCGTACGTAAGGCAATTTTGGGAGCACTTACAAGTTGACTGTACGGTGACGCCGACAGTTTTGAGGACAAGAGTTGGCGGGCAGTCAATAGTTTTCTCCGCGGATATGCTGCGTCAAATTTTGCAGCTAGGTTCTGTAGAACAAGAGGCAGGGCCCATTGATTTCACTGTAAATGTAAGGCAAGCGGCCTTCTTGCGCATGGGATATGCCCTAGACATAACAAAAGCGTCGTTCATGAAGAGTGGTTTAATAGGGCAGTGGAGGTATTAAGCACATGTGATAATGGTGTGCTTTGCACCGAAAAAGGCAGGATTCGATTACATTGTCTCAAAGATGCAGTCGGCTATGATTGCCTTGATTTATAACAATAGATTTAGCTTTTCAGAAATGTTGTTTGCGGAGTTTGTGCACCAGATCACAGCTCCAGCGCGTGAAAGATTTTTTATTTATCTGCGCTTGGTGATGATGCTGATCCGTCATTTTTTACCGAATCTGCCATAGCTTCCAGATCTTCAAAGTGTGGCAGTTATAGATAAAAGAATTTTTATTGACTGCCAGTCGCACAATGCCCGCAGGGCTGAGCAGATCAGACCACTTGATGCACCTCTCTTTGGGGTAGTGGTAGATCCAGATTTTGTGGCCCCAGAAGGGGATAACTGGGCTGGAGAAGGGCCTCAGCCAAAGCCACTGCAGCAGCAACAGCAACAGCCACGACCTCAACCGCAACCTCGCAGGAGGCAGAGAGCTCAGGAAAGACCAATTCAGGCTTGGAGGCCATCCTCAAGCAGAATTCAAGAATCAACGGCAGCAGGTCCATCGTCAGACGCTGCGGGCCCGTCAGGTTTGTCCCCAGAAGTTGGTCCTAGAGTAGAGACTCTAGAGGAAATATGGGCTCATGGTACTCAGGCACAACAAGATATTGCTGCTGAGCTAATTGATAACATCTTGGAGCCTCCAGCTGATTTCAATGATATTTTTAGAGATGTTGATGAATATCAGCCATCCGATGAAGAGAATATGGACATTGAGGTCCCGATGGCAGGAATTGCAGAGAGAGAAATTGAGGTCGAGGGTCAAGTTATGACCACCTCTGAGTCTGGGTCTGCTTCCGAGGAAGTTGAAGAAGTGGGAGAAGCAGAAGTAGAGGTAGAGCGTGATTATCCATCTGTCCGTATTGGCAGATATGGTTCAAGAATCGTGATCAGTACGAGAGAGGAAGATAAGAGAGCTACTAGAGACTCAGATGATGATGATTCTGATTTTGAAGCAGAAGATCCAGCTCCTCTCGTGCCAAGACAAAAGGCGAAAAGGCACAGATTCTTGCAGGGAGCTTCATCCACTTCTGCTCCAGAGCCTGAAATTGCAGCTGTTCAGCCATCCATCACGCCATCACCAATCACATCCATTCCATCTACATCATCCAAATTCACTGAGAATCAGCGATTTACATAGCTGAGGAGCAAAGTGGATTTCCAATCAGTCCAAATCTTTCAGCTATCCACAGCAGTCAAAGAACTTCAAGCGCATAACGCCAGACTTGATCAGGAGAACACTGAACTGAAAACAACTATTGCTGATCAAGCTTCTGAGATTCAAACAATGAAGTCACTCCTGGAGCAGCTAATGAAAAATCTTCAAGCTCAGGGGGAGAATAGCTGTAAAGGAGCTGAAGTGATAAGAAGAGGTGATGATGACGGCAATGATCCCGAGGCTGAAAAAGAAAGTGAGCTAGCAGATTTTCCAACTGCTCAGCGAACAACAACTCAGGGGGAGCCAAGTCAATCTGCAGTAGAAGAAAGGGCTGAAGGTGAAGCTTCTAAGACCATGGAGAGCGAGATGATATATGCTCTGATTGATATAGAAGAAGAAGAAATAGTATTTGATTTTGAGGATGATGTTGAAGAATTGGATGAAGAGGAATTTATTCCAGAAGATATAGTTGATTGGAAATCTGATGATGAGGTCATGGAAGATGAAGATGACAACGTTGATGAAGTAGTCATTCATTCACAACCCATCATAGAACAATATGTACACAATGAGCAAAATGTAATAGATATTGATGAAGTTAAGTTGGCCTCTATGGATGACTCAGAACTGGAGGAAGCTGAGAAGGAGCCAAGGACAGCTGAACTGTTAAATCTATGGTTCCGTAAGGAATAAAAGAAGGCAGAGCCGAAGATGAAAAGGAAGATGAAAGTGCCAGGATCTGAAAATCTCTCTGGTGGAATTCTTAGCTGGTTCTTCGACAGAGAACTGCAGTTATTTATACTAAAAAGAAGAGATGGACTTCAATACCTAAGGCGAACGCTCAAAGTGTTTAACACACTGGCAAATGTAGAAGTGAAGGAGTTAGCCTGGAAAGAGTTGATCAATATTGGAGAGGACGCTTATGCTGAAGTTATTGCAAAGATAATCAGAAAAGAGGGCAAATCTGGAAAGTTCAAAAGACTTAAGCCGAGGTCAGGCAAAAGAGTTGAGGATGAGTCAAGAATAGACCCTCAGAAGGGAAGACCATCGGCTAAAATGATTTACAAGCCTGTCAGACGCTTGAAAAAGGTGTCGTTAAAGTCTATGCCACAAGACATTCTTGGAAACATGAAATGGTGGTATATAGACAATGATACAGCTGAAGAAGTAATGGAGGATATAGAAGAAAAAGTTATTTTGAGAGTATATGATCCGCTGCACCTGATAAACCTATCTTAAGATGACCAACGAAAGCTACACGATCAGCCTATCTTCTTTCATGAAGGCTGGAGATCTGAGTCTAGGAAATTCTAAAAGATAGTTAGAGTGTGTATCGATATTGGATTGTATGCAGGAAGTAACTTATATAGTTCTAGTACTTCGGCAAAATATAAATAGTTAGAAGCTATCGTCAAGGGGGAGTCTTTTAGTACATCCTGTGTGACGATATCAGTCTAAGTATTGATAGTATTTTGTATAAGCCAATTTACTTGCTATTGAATGTTAACAAGTGTTTGATATATGTTTGATATTAATTGTATATATGTTTGAACTTGGTGTAATGTATTACAATAAGTTCAAACATAAAGGTCAAAGATAAGTTCAAACATAAGTTCAAATATAAGTTCAAACATAAGTTTGAAGGCTAAGGTTCGAACTTTTTAGAGGTCAAGTTCGAAAAGGCCTTGGGCCAAGTTTGAACTTGTCCTAGACAAACTCGAAATAGACATTATAATTAAGGGTTAATTTGATTAATTAAGAGACTTTTGCAGAATTTCAGAGCGTTTAAGCAAAAGGGCGATCTCGAACTTGCTAGCAATCAGAGAGTTTCGTTTGGAGAGAATCATCGTGTCGGGACGATCCGTTGTTCGTCTATCACTGTGTTAGTCTTCGTGTTTCGGTGTGCATGGTCTATCCGTCAAGCCACTAACAAGGATTCCGCACTCGTTTCAAGGTGTCACGTCAAGATAGGATCCGTATAGAGGCGACCTTACATCACTCCTGCTGTTGAAAGAGCTGCCCCTGAAATCAGAACCTTTTAGAAGGCCAAAACTCAATGGTCTGATGAAGACAAAAGACTGGTTGCTCTGGATGCAAAAGTCAGGAATAACCTGGTCATTTCTCTTCCTGATGATGTGTTCAAACAGGTTGAGAAGATGAAGACTACAAAGGAGATGTGCGATACTTTGTGTACTGTCTATGATGGTCCCACAATCACACTGGATAACAGGATCAACAATCTTGTTAGACAGTATGAGCTCTTCTTTGCAAAACCAAAGGAGTCACTTACAGAAACCTACACCAGGTTCACTGCACTTATCAATGATCTCAAAGCTGTTGGGATCATCAATGACAGCCTAACTCTGGTGAACAAGTTCTTGGACATCCTGCCTGAAGAATGGAACTACTTTTCTACCGTCTTGAGAAACTCAGGCACCATCAAAGGCATGGATCTTGTAAAATTATATGGATCCTTACTAAATGATGAGCAGTCAAGGCAACAGAAAAGAAATTCCTTGGAAATGTCCAAGAGAGGTGCTGCCTTAGTGGCCAGCGTGAGACAACCTGTTGTTCAAGTATGTGATGTGTTCACACAACCTGATCAACAGGATGATGATGAAAGGGAAGAGATATCTGAAGATGAAGACAGTGCAGATCTTGCTGAACTTGATGATGAGCAAATGATTGCAATTCTTGTCAAAAAGTTCAACAAGAAAAGGTTTGGTAGAAGAATGCTGCAGGGGAACTCAAATGCCGTAAAAAAGAAGGCATTTGATAAATCTAAGGCTGAGTGCTTTAAATGCGTCAAGACTGGTCACATGGCTGCTGACTGTGTGTCTAAAGCTGTTCGTCAGTCATCCAAACCATTCAAGACAAACAGGGACGATGGCTACAGGGTTAAGTACCTTATGGCCATGGCTAAGCTGAAAAAGTTGGAAAACTCAGTGGCTTCCAACAAGCAAAAGGGGCTCATTGCTGAGACATGTGACTGGGAGGATTCTAATTCATCCTCAGATGAAGAAGACAATAACTGTCTGATGGCCATCACTGACGTCCCATCAACCAACAACTTCAAACAGGACTTGGCTGAAGCTGAAGCCTTCAGCAGCTTAGAAAACTGGAACCCCACAATGATGTACAAGGTACAAAACTTTATGGCTTACAGTTCTGATGAAAATGTAAAAATGTTTGAATACATGCTTGTTGATCTAAAAGCTGCTGTTGAGAAGCACAATGTTTTATTGTCTGAAATCTCTAAGCTAAAAAATGATCTTGAAATAAAAACTAGTAAACTGGGCAGCTTCCATAAGTTGGAAACTGAACTTGATGAATTAAAACACATCAACTCCATTTTACTAGAAGAAAAGAGAGAGACAGACATAAAATATGCAAAGCTTCAAAAGATAGTTGACTCTTGGTGCCAATTTGCACAAAAAGTCAGCCATTGCATTAGTCAGCAGATCCCTGCACAAATCCAAGCCTATCTTGGTGGGGATCTTGACAAAGCAGCTTCTATTGTTGAGATAAATAATCTGAAAGATGACTTATCCACTCTTGGTGAGCTTCCCAGCACGTTCATTCAGAAAGTAAATGGTAAGCTGGTCTCAACAAACAGGTTTATCAGACCTCAAAATACTGACAGCTTGTGTGAAAAAGCTCCAAAAGCTGATGATGGAATATGTTCTCCATCAAATCAGCCTGCTAAGTGCTCTGCTGATTCACACAAGCTGAAGAAAGGAAAACATGCTCAAACTGCAGCTGTGGACACTAAACCTGTTGACAAAACAGGCTCTGGGTCGAAAGCTGATGGTAAGAGACCTGTTAATCCTTTTGATGCTAAATATTTTGAGAAAAAAATTTCAAAAGGTAAGTAGCCTGCATTCAACAGGGGTAAGTCTCATGTTGAAAGCAAATCTGCTGTGGTTTCAAATAATTTTTTAAATCATAGTGGAAAATTGGTTATAAATGAAGGTAAGTCTTTCAGAACCAAAAGCAGTGATCATGTTGATAGGCAACATCAATCACATCTCAGTAAGAGCAAAGGCAAAGCCATTGCTCAACCTGAGAAATTTGGGAATAAGTTTCCCAAACCTGTGGAAGGTCAAAAACCAATCAAGCTTCTTGTATTTGACATCTGTCCTCCCAAAAAGAGGAAAGAAGAAACAAGAAAAGTTGTTGCTATTGTGCCTTCCACCCAAGCTGTTGATTCATCGAAAAATAGTAATAAGTATGCTAAACCTTCTGATAAAATCAACAGAAATAATTCAGAATGTGTTTCTGGAAGTTCTTCTTCCAAAAAGGCTAAAAAGAGAAAATGCTATAAGTGTGGAATGAAGACACATATGGCCAAAGACTAACCTGAAACCAAGGACATGAGGCCTGTGGACTCTGCTAGTTCCATTATTGCAAAAACAAGCAGTGTTGGAAGTAACTGTAACACCCGGAATCTAGCAGCAGGTACGTGTAAATTACTTATTGGCCTTGAGAGTTGTCTTATCGAGTTGGTGGATTTTAATTGATTAATTGCACGTGAGTCGGTAGAGTAAATTGCTATTACGTGTAATTTCAATCGGTTGAGATAATAACCAGTCTAGTAGTAATTGAGGATTTGGGGTTGTCTTAATGAGTTAATTAATATTCTTAACCCAAGTCGTTAATATGAGATTAATTGGGTTAACGGGTGGTTATCTAGTGATTAATGAGTACCGTACCCGTTTTAATTGAGCTCGGGACCGGAAACGTATATAAGTCGGAGTCCTTAACAAATTACTTCATTCTTTCAACTCCAAGCGTATATGTGTGTGTATCTTTCAGCTGATCAAAGAGAAGAGGGTAGAAAAGAAGATCAAGGCAGCCATATTTGAGAGATTGACTTCACCATCATCCTTGTCAAGAAAAAGCTCCAACCCAAGGAAGAAAGAAGTGATCCAGGTTGGTAATCCTTGATGAATTATGTTATAGTGTTTTAATCAGTAATTAAATGATCAGGGGAAGGTGTATACCCCCTGCTGTGTATGGAACCAAAATTGGGAGATGAAGTCTCCCTGGTTGAGCAAAAACAGAGCATGAACTGCTCTGTTCGTCGCCGCACCGCGGCCGCGCCCCCCTGGTCGCGCCCGCGATCAGGGTAAGGCGGTTAAGGGTGGTCGCTAGTAGTGGAACGCGACCGAGATGTTAGTCGCGGGTCGGTCGAGCACCGACGTGCTCGGATGAGCCCGGCCGCGACAAGAGGGGTAGCGCGGGGTCATCGCGCCCACAATGACTGGCCGCGACGACGAGCCCGCGACCACGGTCACGGCCGCGCTCGTGTGTCTTGGCTTGTTGATTCGTGTTGAGCTAATGAGTCTAGTAGTGTAGTCGTTTCGAGTTCAGTAGTTAGTCGTTACAGTGTAGTTGTATTCATTGTTGCCAGGATTCGTAGCTAAGCCTGGGACCTGTAGAGACCGATGTCGATAGAGAGGTTGTAGTCGTGCTCCAGGTGAGTTACTTACTTTGTTGTTTATTATCCGGGTCTGATGTGGATCCTTTTATACGTTGACATTTGTTAGCACAGAGCAGAGCACGTGGATCGCGCGTATTGTTGCTATACGCATAGTAGAGAGGCCTGTTGTGTCATTCCCAACTCAGTCGACCTGACAACCCACTACTTTGTGGAGTGGGCTATGCAGGCTATGCCGGGTCGCTCCCGATGAGGCGTCAGGCAGTTGAGGCCGGCCGGATGTTGATTACTAGTCGTTATATTGTGCTAACTATTTTATAAACTGTTTTAAAGTTACTTATAGTAACTCACCAGCTTTCCGCTGACTGTTGTTTTAACTGTGGATCTCAGGTGCGAGGACTGAGGCTAGGGATACAGCGGGCAGTATCCGAGACCCGCCACGTGGACAGTAGTTAGCGACTACTTTCGTAAGTAGTCCTGATATTTTGTGGTTTGGCTTATTAGCCAGCGACTTTTGGATGACTGTAACCTTTGCTTATGTTGTGGTTGACAGACGTTATTGACGGGGGTTGGTTCCCGACTCGTGTTACTTGATACATACTACCGATGTTTAATAGTAATTAGCTGTTTAACCCTTGATGATGTTGTCTAAGATTGGGTGACGTGGACTATAAGTCCTATGTGGCATTAGTCGTAAAAGTAGGGTGTTACAGCTTGGTATCAGAGCATTATTTTAAGGTTTAAGTATCATTAGTGATGCTTAGGCTTAAACCAGTGTCTAGATGCTTGGGCTTGATCTCTGATGAGTAGGTCTAAGGAATTGTAGAGTCATGCTATAATCATTATAGTATTGTTGTTTATAATATGCAGAGATCTTATGGCAGATGAGCAGAGACCCGAAGGTCCCACCGGGGGACGAGTATCTGATGAGGAGTTCGCTCGTCGACTATAGGAGGCCTATGAGAAAGGCCGTGCTGAGGGTATCCAGTATCATGGTGAGCTGGACCGTCACGATGTATAGTAACTCACATCGACTTATAGTAACTCACCAGATTCGGGAGCTGGACCGTCACGATGGGCAGGCAAGGGGTGTAAGTATAAGGAATTCCTTGCTGCCCACCCGCCAGAGTATCATGGTGAGCCTGGGGCCGTTAAGGCCATGTACTGGTTGCAGGACATGGAGATGGCTTTTCGTATTACGGGATGCCACCCTGATCAGATGATGACATTTGCTAGTGCGCAGCTGCGGACTAGCGCCCAGCAGTGGTGGCGTACCGTCAGAGATATGATGGGAGATAGACCGGCGTATGAGATGACCTGGAGTCAGTTCAGAGCTCGCTTTGAGGAGCAGTATTGTCCTGAGGACCGCAGAGCTCAGTTGGAGATTGATTTTCTGACACTATTTCAGGGACAGCGATCGGTTGATGAGTACGAGAAGATCTTCATTGATTTGAGTTTGTTTGCGCCTATTCAGATTAGTACAGAGTCCCGAAAGATTAATAGATTTATGATGGGCTTGCGTAAGGAGATCCGGGAGTTCATTGACACCGGCTACATTCCGACTTATGCTAGGGCAGTCGAATTGGCCCGTAGACGAGAGAGTGAGTTATCGCGTCGGGATCCAGTAGTAGAGTAGCCGCGAGTCACCCAGTTAGCCGGACATGGAGGTGGGTTTGACAGAGGTATGGACATAGATCGGGACAGAGATAGTCGTTATAACCAGTTTCAGCCGAGGGGCAATGACCGTCGGCGTACCGAGTCAGAGAGAAGTGATAGGCAGAGGGATAGGTCTTCTCAGAGACCAGATCGCAGTCCCGATGATAGGGGCAGCCGTTTTGGTGGATCCGAGCAGATGGGAGGAGCGTCGAGTTCGGGGTCGGCTACTAGAGAGCGGTTTTGTAGGAGATGCCGCCAGAGGCACACCGGGGAGTGTGATCCCCGCCATGTGCGCTGCTTCCGTTATGGTCAACCCGGCCACACCCAGTCAGGATGTACATCGAGAGATCCGCTCTGCTTTAATTGCGGGCGGCGTGGTCATCTGTCGAGAGATTGCACATCTCCACGGCAGGGAGAGTCGAGGCCCCCCGTGCAGGGTCAGAGTTCTGTTGGTTCATCCGCTCGTAGAGAGACTGTTCCGCCAGCCAGAGGCCGAGTTTTTCAGTTGACAGCAGAGGAGGCTCGAGATACAGCCGACGTGGTTTCGGGTACGTTCATTTTAAATGGTCGTAGCGCCCGAGTTTTGTTTGATTCCGGGGCGAACCGTTCTTTTGTTTCATTTGCCTTTACTGCATATTTTACTGCTTCGCCTGTTGAGTTGTTAGAGCCATTAGTTATAGAGGTCGCTGATGGTAGTGCTTCTGTTGTTAGGCGTATTTATGCCCAGTGTACCTTAGAGATAGACGGTTATCCATTTAGGATCGATTTGCTGCCTATAGGGATCGGTAGTTTTGATGCCATAGTAGGTATGGATTGGTTAGCTTCTCAGCATGCTGACATTGCTTGTTCCAAGAAGATTATTCGGCTACCGGTTTCTAAGGATCGTGTTATTATTGTGTACGGAGAGCGCAGTAGGGGCAGTGTTGGCCTCATTTCTGCGATTCAGGCTAGTCGTTGTTTAGCCAAGGGTTGTTCCTCCTTCCTAGCGTATGTAGTTGATGCAAAGAAGGAGAAGCAGAGTATAGAGACCGTCGATGTCGTTTCTGAGTTCCCCGATGTGTTCCCTGAGGAGCTACCTGGTTTGCCGCCAGACAGACAGGTAGAGTTTCGTATCGAGTTAGTGCCAGGTGCTACTCCCATTGCACGTGCACCCTATCGTTTGGCTCCTACCGAGATGAGGGAGCTAATGAGTCAGTTGCAGGAGTTGTTGGACCGTGGTTTCATCCGATCGAGCACTTCGCCGTGGGGTGCTCCAGTTCTCTTTGTGAAGAAGAAGGATGGGTCGATGAGAATGTGTATAGATTATCGCGAGCTTAATAAGGTGACGGTGAAGAACCGTTATCCTCTTCCGCGAATTGATGATTTGTTTGACCAGCTGCAGGGAGCCAGTGTATTTTTGAAGATTGATTTACGCTCAGGATATCATCAGCTGAAGGTTTACGAGCAGGACACAGCAAAGACAGCATTCAGGACCCGGTATGGTCATTATGAGTTCTTGGTTATGCCATTCGGGCTAACCAATGCCCCAGCAGCCTTCATGGACCTGATGAATAGGGTCTGCCGTCCGTATCTTGATCAGTTTGTCATAGTGTTTATAGATGACATCCTGATATATTCCCGATCAGTAGAGGAGCATGCGGCGCACCTGCGAGAAATTCTTAGTGTGTTGAGACGAGAAAAGTTATAGCGAAGTTCTCGAAATGTGAGTTATGGCTTCGAGAAGTCCAGTTCCTAGGCCATGTCGTTAGCGGTGAGGGTGTTTCTGTAGACCCAGCTAAGATAGAGGCTGTTATGAGCTGGGAGAGGCTGCAAAGTGTAGCAGAGATTCGCAGTTTCCTGGGGTTAGCAGGGTATTATCGACGATTCATCCAGGACTTTGCGCTGATCGCAGCATCGTTGACTCGTTTGACTCGCCAGTCAGTTCCGTTTGAATGGACTGAGGATCAGGAGTTTGTGTTTGAGGAGCTGAAGCGTCGGTTGTGTCAGGCTCCAGTGTTAGCCCTGCCTGAAGGCACCAGTGATTTTGTCGTGTACACCGATGCTTCGGGGACAGGGTTAGGATGTGTTCTGATGCAGAGGGGCCGAGTAATTGCTTATGCTTCTCGCCAGTTGAAGGACTACGAGAAGAATTATTCGACCCATGATCTAGAATTGACGGCTATCGTGTTCGGGCTGAAGATTTGGCGCCATTACCTGTATGGAGTTCCTTTCACTTTGTTTACTGATCATAAGAGTCTCCAGTACCTATTCAGTCAGCGTGATCTGAATACGCGTCAGAGGCGGGGACTAGAATTGATCAAGGATTATGACTGCGACATCTAGTATCACCCGGGTAAGGCAAATGTGGTAGCAGACGCGCTCAGTCGGAAAGAGCGGGGATCTTCGAGTCGGGCCCGTAATTATAGAGTCGAGATGACGTCTACCCTGATAGAGAGGCTTCGTGAGGCACAGTCTATCGGGATGCGTGCAGAGAACCACCGGAGGGAGCACATTTTGGGCCAGTTACAGTAGTTCGAGACTGACTCTCGAGGTTTATATGTGAGACAGGGTCGAGTTTGGGTTCCTAGGGCCGGTGATGCACGACAGTTGATCTTGGAGGATTCCCATAAGTCTCGCCTTGCTATTCATCCTGGTAGTACAAAGATGTATCAGGATCTCCGTGTATTATATTGGTGGCCCGGTATGAAACGGGTTATAGCTGAGTTCGTCGAGCGTTGTCTAACTTGCCTGCAGGTAAAGGCCGAGCACCAGAAGCCCCATGGCCGTTTACAGCCGTTAGAGATTCCTCAGTGGAGTTGGGAGCATATCACGATGGACTTCGTTACGAAGTTACCGCGGACTCCACGTGGGTATGACGCGATATGGGTGATAGTAGATCGGCTTACGAAGACAGCGCACTTTCTGCCGATCCGGGAGACTTATACGTTGGAGCAGCTCGCTCGAGTTTATTTGTATGAGATTGTCTCCTGACATGGAGTTCCAACCTCGATTGTTTCCGACAGAGATGCTCGATTTACATCTACCTTCTGGCAGAGTCTGCAGCGGGCGTTAGGTACTCGAGTCCAGATGAGTACTGCTTATCATCCCCAGTGGGACGGCCAGTCTGAGCGTACGATCCAGACGATGGAGGATATGTTACGAGCCTGTGTGGTGGATTTCAGTGGTAGTTGGGATTCGCATTTGCCGTTGGTTGAGTTTGCTTATAATAACAGCTACCACTCCAGTATTAAGATGCCTCCGTTTGAAGCGTTATACGGTCGTAAGTGTCGTACTCCAGTATGTTGGACAGAGGTGGGGGAGAAAGAGATTACAGGTCCAGAGATCATTCAGCAGACTAGTGAAAAGATAGCAGTGGTCAGAGAGAGATTACAGATAGCTTAGAGTCGACAGAAGTGCTATGCAGACAAGAGGACAAAAGAGTTGGAGTTTGACGTGGGCGAGTGGGTACTATTGAAGGTATCCCCATGGAAAGGCGTAATTCGATTCAGAAAGCGAGGTAAGCTCAGTCCGAGATTTATTGGGCCGTTCTGTATAGTCGAGCGAGTGGGCACGCAGGCCTACCGATTAGATTTGCCTCCAGAGTTGCGTGGGGTACATTCTACCTTCCATGTTAGCTACCTGCGACGATGTTTGGCCCCGCATGAGGAGACGATTCCCATGGCAGAGATCGAGGTAGACGAGCAGCTGAGATACGTTGAGCACCCGACACTATTCTGGACCGTAAAGTGAAGTAGTTGCGGAAAAAGGAGATTCCACTGGTATTGTTGCAGTGGCGATACGATAAGGGTTCCAGTGCTACCTGGGAGCCTGAGGCGGACATGCGACAGCGTTATCCTCATTTGTTCTCCTAAGTTGAGATCCCGAGGACGGGATCAATTCTAGAGGGGAGGATTTGTAACACCCGGAATCTAGCAGCAGGTACGTGTAAATTATTTATTGGCCTTGAGAGTTGTCTTATCGAGTTGGTGGATTTTAATTGATTAATTGCACGTGAGTCGGTAGAGTAAATTGCTATTACGTGTAATTTCAATCGGTTGAGATAATAACCGGTCTAGTAGTAATTGAGGATTTGAGGTTGTTTTAATGAGTTAATTAATATTCTTACCCCAAGTCGTTAATTTGAGATTAATTGGGTTAACGGGTGGTTATCTAGTGATTAATGAGTACCGTACCCATTTTAATTGAGCTCGGCACCGGAAACGTATATAAGTCGGAGTCCTTAACAAATTACTTCATTCTTTCAACTCCAAGCGTATATGTGTGTGTATGTTTCAGCTGATCAAAGAGAAGAGGGTTAAATAGAAGATCAAGGCAGCCATATTTGAGTGATTGACTTCACCATCATCCTTGTCAAGAAAAAGCTCCAACCCAAGGAAGAAAGAAGTGATCCAGGTTGGTAAATCTTGTTGAATTATGTTATAGTGTTGTAATCAGTAATTAAATGATCAGGGGAAGGTGTATACCCCCTGCTGTGTATGGAACCAAAATTGGGAGATGAAGTCTCCCTGGTTGAGCAAAAACAGAGCATGAAGTGCTCTGTTCATCGCCGCACCGCGGCCGCGCCACCCTGGTCGCGCCCGCGATCAGGGTAAGGAGGTTAAGGGTGGTCGCTAGTAGTGGAACGCGACCGAGATGTTAGTCGCTGGTCGGTCGAGCACGGGCGTGCTCAGATGAGCCCGGCCGCGACAAGAGGGGCAGCGCGGGGTTATCGCGCCCGCGATGACTGGCCGCGACGAGGAGCCCACGACCACGGTCACGGCCGCGCTCCTGGCCGCGCTCGTGTGTCTTGGCTTGTTGATTCGTGTTGAGCTAATGAGTCTAGTAGTGTAGTCGTTTCGAGTTTAGTAGCTAGTCGTTACAGTGTAGTTGTATTCATTGTTGCCAGGATTCGTAGCTAAGCCTGGGACCTGTAGAGACCGCTGTCGATAGCGAGGTTGTAGTCGTGCTCCAGGTGAGTTACTTACTTTGTTGTTTATTATCCTGGTCCGATGTGGATCCTTTTATACATTGACATTTGTTAGCACAGAGCAGAGCACGTGGACCGCGCGTATTGTTGCTATGCGCAGAGTAGAGAGGCCTGTTGGGTCATTCCCAACTCAGTCGACCTGACAACCCACTACTTTGTGGAGTGGGCTATGCAGGCTATTCCGGGTCGCTCCCGATGAGGCGTCAGGCAGTGGAGGCCGGCCGGATGTTGATTACTAGTCGTTATATTGTGCTAACTATTTTATAAACTGTTTTAAAGTTGTTTATAGTAACTCACCAGCTTTCCGCTGACTGTTGTTTTAACTGTGGATCTCAGGTGCGAGGACTGAGGCTAGGGATACAGCGGGCAGTAGCCGAGACCCGCCACGTGGACAGTAGTTAGCGACTACTTTCGTAAGTAGTCCTGATATTTTGTGGTTTGGCTTATTAGCCAGCGACTTTTGGATGACTGTAACCTTTGCTTATGTTGTGGTTGACTGACGTTATTGACGGGGGTTGGTTCCCGTCTCGTGTTACTTGATACATACTACCGATATTTAATAGTAATTAGCTGTTTAACCCTTGATGATGTTGTCTAAGATTGGGTGACGTGGACTATAAGTCCTATGTGGCATTAGTCGTAAAAGCAGGGTGTTACAGTAACATAGTCAATGAGGATAGTATCCAAGCTGATACTATCCAAATAGGGAATATTAGTGTGGATATCACTGGTCCATCAACAAATGTTGATGAAGTAGGAGAACTCATCCCTATGATGAGTTCCCCTAAAAATAACTAATAATCTCCCTTGACACTCTGCAGGAAAAACAACCATCCCAGGTTTGGTATTTGGACAGTGGCCGCTCAGGACACATGACAGGTTGTAAGGACCTGCTGAGTGATCTCAGGCCTGAAAAAGGGCCAAAAGTGAAATTTGGTGACAATGTATAGGGATCCACTGAAGGATATGGAACTCTTCAAGCTGGTGCTGCAGTGTTCAAAAGGGTAGCCTATGTGGTTGGGCTAAAACATAATCTTGTAAGCATAAGTCAACTGTGTGATGCTGGCTACAAGGTTAACTTTGATGAGCACCTGGGTTACATATTTGATCCCCAAGGCAAAGTTGTGTTGTGTACTCAACGAAAGAAAGGTGTATATGTTGTGGACATGAAATCTGCTGAT
This sequence comes from Centrapalus pauciflorus, assembly GCA_020465985.1. Taxonomy (NCBI): domain Eukaryota; kingdom Viridiplantae; phylum Streptophyta; class Magnoliopsida; order Asterales; family Asteraceae; genus Centrapalus; species Centrapalus pauciflorus. The sequence goes on from JAANYP010003410.1 coordinate 31,133, forward strand.
CCCACAACTGAAACCTGCTTTCTCACTAGAACCAATGCATACCTGAACTAGTTATGGCCCAAAAGGCTGTCACACCTGAACTTCAAGAATATCAACAAACTTTGTAAGAAAGAGTTGGTAACAGGTTTGCCTTCTATAACCTTTGTTAAGGATAAACTCTGCACAGCTTGTGAGAGAGGCAAGCAGAGAAAATCATCTTTTAAATCCAAGCATAATTTTTCTATTGATACTCCTCTCTTCTTAATCCACATGGACTATATGGACCAGTCAGTGTCCCAAGTCTAGGAGGAAGAAGATACACTCTAGTAATGGTTGATGAGTTCTCCAGGTTTACATGGGTGATCTTTCTGAAGAGCAAAGGAGAGGCTGCTAGGAAAATCATTGGATTTATCAAGAAGATGGAAATGCTGAACTCTGCTCAAGAAGCAGCTTAGAAGTGATCACGGTACTGAATTCAGAAACGGTACTCTTGAGGACTTCTGTGAAGAAAGAGGGATCTCACAGAACTTTTCAGCAGTAAGAACTCCTCAACAAAATGGAGTTGTTGAAAGGAGAAACAGAACCCTCATTGAAGCTGCTAGAACCATGCTGTATGCATCTGGTTTACCTTCATCATTATGGGCTGAAGCTGTCGACACTGCTTGCTTCACCCAAAATAGATCCTTAGTGGTGAAAAGGTTCAACAAGACTCCCTATGAGCTGCTCAAAGGGAGGAGGCCAAACATTAGCTATTTCCATGTGTTTGGATGTCCCTGCTTCATTCTAAATCAAATGGACCATCTGGCAAAGTTTGAACCCAAAGCTGATGAAGGTGTGTTTGTTGGATATTCTACTATCTCCAAAGCCTACAGAGTATACAACAACAAGAGAAAGGTGATAGATGAATCTATCAATGTCACCTTTGAAGAGTCCAGGAGTGCCTCCGCTAAAGCTGTTCCTGAATCAGTTTCAGGAGAATTCAACTATGATGATCCTATGCATTCAATCAGTGAAAAAAAGGACACAAAAGCTTTCACAACATCCAGAGTGGAACCTACTGATCATGATAGACATGATGATGATTATGTTGATACACCCTGTGTGAATAAGTGTACTGACTTGGTTACAACCTTATGTCCTGAACCAATCAATGCTGATTTTCCTGGATCCTCTGCTGATGTGTTCAACAATGGAGAGTCATGCTCAACAAGTTAACAGGCTCAAGATATCAGTGTGTCTGAAAATATTGAGAGCTACTCAACAGGACCTGTTGAAGATGCAAATAACTCAGGAGAATCCTCATTATAGCAAGATCCTAAGTGGATCAGGTGTCACCCAAATGATCAAATAATTGGTGACATAAGCACAGGGGTGCAAACAAGATGGGACAGGTTAGGAAAATTTTGTATGTTTTCTGGCTTTGTGTCCCTGATGGAGCCAAAGAAAGTGGATGAAGCACTTAAAGATGCCAATTGGATCACTGCCATGCAAGAAGAACTCAATCAGTTTGAGAGAAACAAAGTATGGAAGTTGGTCCCTGCTCCCAAAGGAAAAACTATAATTGGCACCAAATGGGTTTTTAGGAAAGAGATGGATGAGCAAGGTCATGTCATTAGAAATAAGACAAGACTAGTTGCTCAAGGCTACAGACAGGAGGAAGGCATTGACTATGATGAAACATTTGCTCTTGTGCCCAGGTTAGAGGCAATTCGTTTTTTTCTAGCCTACGTTGCTCATAAGAGAATGAAGGTATTTCAAATGGATGTGAAGAGTGCATTTTTAAATGGTAAGCTGCAAGAAGAAGTCTATGTCAAACAGCCTCCAGGTTTTGAAAATGAACATCATCCAGGTTTTGTCTATAAGTTGGACAAAGCCCTCTATTGTCTAAAACAAGCCCCTAGAGCCTGGTATGACACTCTTACTGATTTGCTTATGAGCAATGGTTATTCCAGAGGTAAAGTGGATACCACACTGTTCATAAACAAGGTGAAGTCTGATATTATGCTTGTTCAAATATGTGTGGTTGACATAATATTTGGTTCTACTAATAAGCAATTATGCAATAATTTTTCATTACTCATGAAATCAAAATATGAAATGAGTATGATGGGAGAACTTACTTTCTTTTTTGGATTACAGGTTAACCAAACCTCAAATGGAATTTTCATAAATCAAAGAAAGTATACTTTAGAGCTATTGAAAAAGTTTTAATTTGATCAAAGTTCTCCTATTAAAATCCCAATGGCAGCCAATGTAAAGTTAGATGCAGATGCCAGTGGCAAAGCTGTTTCAGTAACAGCTTACAGAGGCATGATTGGGAGCTTGCTGTATTTAACTACTAGTAGACCTGATATTATGTTTGCTACCTGTTTGTGTGCTAGGTTTCAAGCTGATCCTAAAGAATCACATCTAGCTGCTGTAAAAAGAATCTTCAGATACCTTAAGGGTACACCAGGTTTGGGTCTTTGGTATGCCAAAGACTCAAGCCTTGAGCTAACAGGATATTCAGATTCTGATTTTGCAGGTTGCAGGCTAGACAGAAAAAGCACATCAGGTGGATGTCAACTCCTTGGTGGTAAGTTGATAAGTTGGTGTAGCAAGAAGCAGAACTCAGTTTCTACTTCTACTTCTGAAGCTGAGTACATTGCTGCTGGAAGCTGCTGCGGGCAGATTCTATGGATGCAGCATCAGCTTGAAGACTATGGACTTGTATATAGGAAAACTCCTATTCTGGTGACAATACAAGTGCCATAGCTATCTCCAACAATCCAGTGTTTCACTCCAGATCAAATCATATAGAGGTCAGACATCATTTCATCAAGGATCACATTCAGAAAGGTAATGTGGAGGTAAGTTTTATTACCACAGATGAACAGCTTTGCAGACATTTTCACCAAACCTCTTGATGAAAACAGGTTTAATTATCTGGTAAGCAAGTTGGGCATGTTAAACAAAAGTGACTAAGTGTCCAAAATGTTCCAAATCATTATATGTCTCACACTGCTCAAGTTTCTCAAAACAGCTTAGACAGGACTGGTTATGCATGTTTTATACTTAGCCATTTTCTGCAAAACTTGAACAGCTTAAGCATATAACAGGTTTGACAATAACAGCTTTTATGTCAAACATGGTCTGATGATCAAACCTCCACCCAGCTCACTCCCTCAATCTGTCATACAAGACATGGTCCTGTAACCTGATCAGATATTGAACACAACTTGTTCATACATAGTCGAACAGGTTCAAGGAACAGCTTGAAGAGTGAACAGCTTGTGATGACCCTCCTCATCACAGGTTTGACCAACAGCTTAGACCATCAGTTTTAATTACCTTTCTTCACAATTAAGTTACTTAATTTTTGTTTTTATTTAACTTAATTACTGCGGATAATGTGTATCTACGTGTGTTAGTGATTAAAAAGGGCTCAAGTGGTCTGACAACCGTTCTGACATGGACAACCGTTCCATTTTCCATTAACGAACATTTCAAATCAACCGCCCAAACGTTTCTCTCTCATACCCACTCACATTCAAATCCTATAAATACTCCCTACTGTTTCATCTTCGTCTTCCTCACTACTTCCATAACTTCCAAAGAACCCTAAAACTCGACTAAGTGTCCTGTGCTGCTACTTTCACTACTTTGCAAATGGCTCACCGAAACAACCCCTTTCTACCAGTATTTGTTGGTGCTGATGTTCAGAAACATCCCTCTGTCACCGCAATGCTAACCCTGAAACCTACCAACTACCTTGCAAACCTAACCATCCCCAAAAATTATGTGGGAAAAGGCTACGAAGAAATGGTGGAGTTTCTGAAAGTTCACCCCCTGAACTATGGCATGACTGCCACTCTTGGTGTCCTGTACCAGGAAATGGTGTATGAGTTCTGGTACACCTGTGCCTACAACCCAGATACCAAAGTCATCAGGGGAACAATACTCAATGGGACTCAGACCATTGAGATCACCACTCATCTGATCAGGGAAGCTCTTCGTCTCCCTGTGGCTGAAACATATGATCAGCCACAGCCTGAAGATGAACAGATGAGGAATCTGCTACACTTCTGTGGTGTAGCAGAACCCAAAGTTGGAGCTACACTATTTAGGAAGGATTTGTCTCCAACCTACAGTTTCTCATTTGCCTCTGTGGTGATGTGCTTCAGCAGCAAAGTTGGTTCCTTTGACCAACTAAGCCGTGATGAGATTCCTATTGTCCTACAGCTTGTGGATGGGACTACAATCAACATGGCCAGATGGATTTTCATGAATTTGAGGAATCTGGTGCAGTAGGAAACACGTCCAGCTGCTGTTCGTTATCCCAGATTTTTTAGTCTCATCTTCAAGCACGTCTGTGGTGAGCATTTGTATAACTCTCAGCCTTTACTTCGTACTGCTGCATTTCCTGTCATAGGAAATAGAGTTTTCTACACTCCAGTTCTCCCAAATGAGTCTCCTCTATCTACTCCAATGAGGAGGTTGCTAGGATTGGTGGAAGGACCCTCTGATGTGAGGGTGGATCCAGAAGCTGCTCCCAAAGAAAAATCCAAAGCCAGGGTCAAATTTGTTAAAAGGACCCTGGAAACGACAGAAGCTGGGCCTGTCCGCAAGAAGGCCAAAATAGCTAACTCTAAGTCTGCCCCATCAGCCTCTGTGGCTGAGGGGGAGCAGGCTTCTCACCCTAGTTCATTTGTTGAACCTGAAGCCTCTGTGGCACCTGAGACTATGGAACAGGCCAACCCACCTGTTTCTGACCCAGTCTCACCACCTGTCCAACCAGAACCTCTCATAACTTCCCCACAATCACCCACCTCATCTCTCAAATCATACCAACGCAAATCCTTTGCCAAAAAGAAACCAACAGCCAAACCAGCTAAAATAGCCCAAACCAGCCCCTCTGTTCCCTCTCAACAGGGTTCAGTTGAAAAAGAAGCAACCACTGCTGCTTTTCCTATTTTGGGAGAAGCTTCAGAACATTTGGAGCAGGCTTCACTCCGACAAGAGTCCACCCAAAGTCAGCCTAAACCCTATGGTTCCTCCCAACAGGAGCCAGTTGTATAACAGGACACTACCACATCAACTATTCCAGCCTCCCAACAGGCTGAGAATATTGAAAGACAGGAGTTCACTCCACTCCATACTGAGTCCACACAGTCAACACCTCATACTTCTTCACACCATGAGTCTGCACGAGGTGCCAAACCTGCTGGATTAGACCATCCAGTAGATCAGCCTCCAACTTCTGTTCCTCATGATTCAGTTGTTGTACACCCAACAGTTGTTGAAGGACTAATAACCCAAGCTGATGAACCAAAGGGAACAGAACATCCCTCTGGTGAGGCTGCTCCTCATATGCAAACTCCATCAGCAGGTTTCACCACTGCTGATGTTGAAATGCACATTCCATCTCCTAATGATGAGGTACCTTTAAACCAAGGTGCTGCAGAGGGAACCACCCCTGGCCTTAATGAAGGTTCTGCAACACAAGCAGCATCTGCAAGGCTACCAACCTCTACCCCTTCTCCTGATGAAGCAGCTACAGCCACTGCTGAAGGACCTACCGACCCCTCCAAGCTGGGCCACATTACTTTTGCCCAGACTATGGAGCTTCTCTCAAAAGTACCTTCTCCCTTTCCATCACATCCCCAAACACCTGCCTCATCCTCCTCATCTCATTCATCCCCATCTACCCAATCCAAATAGTTTACCTATACACCTCCATCCCCTAAAGATCTGCCTTTGAAGGATCAGCTTTCCTTACTGACCAACAAAGTTGGCTCTTTAGAAAATTCCATGTCTTCTCTACCCTCTCTAATTTCAGACTCTATGCCTGAACAGCTCAAAGGATTCTTTGATGTGTTCAAGAATTCCTTTCCATCCACTCCTCAAACTGACAACTCCTCACAACTGCTTGCACTTACTGCACAGTTGTAAAATATCTCCACTTCCCTCTCCTCAATTCTTTCACACCAACAGGACTCTATGTCCTCCATGGCAGCTATCTCCCAATAGTTGTCCACTATCCTCACTACTTGCACTACTACCCTTCCTACCACATTGGCCAGCCTAAACACTTTATTAGTCTCTCTATCAACTTCTGTGTCAGCAAACGTTGCTGATGTGCAGGACTCTCTTAAGTTACATCTTGCACAGCTTCAAAGTCTGATATTCACATCTTCTGATAGAGAAAATATTCTTAAGCTGACCTCTATTGCTGATTCACAATCATCCTCTCTTCAAACCTGTCTTTCCCAACTTGTAGAGGTGAAGGACAACCTGGCTTTCTTAGTGCATAGCCTGGTTGGTCTTAAACCTGCTGCAAAGCCTGCTGAATTTGTTTCTTCAGGCAGACCAGTTGTTGAAGGTGCTGTTCCATCTCCTTCAAAGTGGGAGAAGTTGTCTGCCTTGAAGACTAAGTCTAAGGGGGAGAAAACCTCTTTTCCTAAGGAGAAATCAGCATCTACTGGTCAAACAGCATGTGCATCGGTAACAGGTACAGGTCTAGTTGAACGTGCCTCTCATCAAGCTAAAGCTGCTCTGCCTACTCAGGCTGGATCTCCAAACCCTGCACAGTCTAAGGGGGAGGAATTCAATCCTGAGGACAGGCCAAGCAGCAGAAGGAAGCATCTAATTCTGGAAGAAGAAGAAGAAGAAGAGGACATTCCTGAAGCTGTTACCACTACAACAGCTAAAGGAAAAGAAAAAGCAGTTGTTGACCCTGATCACCAGAAAGCAGCGGAGCTAAAATTTGACAGAGCAAGGGCTAAGGAAATAGGTCTTCCTATGGACAAATATTATGAGTTCAGAGATGAACAGCTCAAAGCCCTGGAAACACTGAAAAAGAAGAAGCCTCTGCCAAAGCTGTCAGATCTCTTGCATTTAAAGAGGCAAGCAAAATCAAAATGCCCTCTTTGGATGTGCAAAGGTAACTGCTTGAAGCTGCTAAGGAGCCAGCAACTGAAAAGGAAGGTGGTAAGGAAAAAGGTGCTCAGGTCTCTGTGACCAAATCCAAGCAAGCATCTTCTGCAAGGGCCCAGTTCCACTTTGACAACTTGGCAAGGAAGAAGTTCTTTGATGTTGCTGATAGAAGACTTGCCAAAGAATCTATTGTCAAAGTTGTCCCTATCTCAAGAAAAGGCAAACAGTGAAAGCTGCAAATAACCAGAATGGGTGCTAAAGGCCCAGAACTAGAATCTTATGACTACACTGATGTTGCACAAATGGGGTACATGGAATGGGTTGAGCTGGCATTTGCCCTGAGCCAGTCTAAGTCTGAAACGGCTAAGACTATCAGGGCATATGTCAAGAAGCTGATGGAGAGAGTGAAAGACCTTGGCCTGATATCAAAAGAAGTAAGTGAGGGTGTCTCTGTGACTTACCCCAAAGTAAAGGCCAAGAGGAACAGAAAGGATTCTGAGCTGGAGGAACTCCTGATCTTGATTGAACAAGGTGATTACGCTGTAGAGATCAAAAGATTTGACCACAGCCTGCCCAAAGGAGTAGAATTTGAAGAAGGCAAGGTAATTGAAGAACCTGAGTTGGGAGCATTTTTTGTAGATCTCTTAACTCAGAAGAAGTGCTTTCAAAGAGCATCAAACCTATACAAAGTGGGTCTCAAACAGCTTGCAGCCTTTAGACTTGCAAACTCCTTCAGGCAATCTAGCAAGTGGATAGCAGCCATCTGGGACCAGTTCAGAGGCTTTTATGAGAGAGAGGAGCTTCAAGATCCCAACTTTATGTTTCTCAGAGTTGAAATTCAAAATCTGGAGGAAACAAGGGGTGAGCTTCAAAGAATGTTTGAAGAAGGACTGCCACCACCAATGCAGTGAAGTCTATCTACTATCTGAGTAGGTGAAGAATGGAAGTTGTCCATCTGTTGGACAGGCTTGCCATTATCTGCTCCCATCATCAACAGTCCAAATTGTTAAACTTTCTTGTACATTACTTGTACTTAGTTGCATCAATTGTAACTTTTATTTTACATCAGTTGTAATATACACTAGTACATTAGTTGTACTTTTGTTGCTTATGTAATCAAAAATCAGTATATATAAACTGATCTTTTACTTTACTTTAATGTTGTAATTTTATTTCAGCAAGATGTATTGTAAAATTTATAGTGATTGTTGATTAAATCAGCTCAGACTGATTATTGCAAATAGGGGGAGATTGTTAGGCACAAAAAGGCCTCAGTCAAACCTGCTCGACATCTTAGGGGGAGATTTTTAATCAAACCTGTTTGATGCACTTGAAGGTATAATTTAAGACCTGTTAATGCCTTATTGACACCTGAAAAGTAGGAGAATAAGAAAAACAACGATGATGATGATAATCAAGATGACAACGCTGGGTCATCAAGCAAACATAGTGGTTGTCGATTTAAGGACTTTAAAAGAAATGAAGCTGTGGAATTTAATGGTCTGGGAGATGTTGCTGCTTTGGAATGGATTATGACAACTGAAAGGACTTTTCGAATCAGCGACTGTGCTGATAAGGATATGGTCAGATTTGCCACCTCCATGTTCACTCAAGATGCCGTTATGTGGTGATACTTGATGGTTAATGCATAACTTTGGAAAAGGTGTCTTCCCTATGACCGGGTCCGAGTTCACTAAACTCTTTACGCAACAATACTGCCTAGCTGATGAACGTCGACTATTGGAGGCAAAATTCATGACATTGACAAACGTACCAAACAGTGTCACAATATGCGATGGAATTTACGAGGCTAAGTCTGTTCGCGCCTCATCAAGTTAAAACTGAAGAAATAAAAGTGACCAGATTTGAAACTAGTCTGGACTTGGAGATTAGAAGAGTTATGAGTAACTTTAGATACCCTACTGGAAGCCGCGAGGAATGTTGAAGAAATTTTTATAATGTTTGGTTACACTATCGGGCCTACTGCTACTGCTGGCACTTCTACTCAGCCGTCACTGCGGAAACGTCAACGTGAAGGGGTTACTCTGGTTCTTCGCGATCATCTCAGTATTCACCAAAACAATCATTCCATCGACCTTCTGCTTCTTCACATCGTGCTCTTGCGTACTTAATTAACACGGAGCCGTAATACTGCAATAACTGTCGCATTGCTTATTATGGTCGATGCACAAATGGACATGCCTACTTTTGTTGTGAAGAATTGGGACATTATGAAAATGAATGCCCTCGGAATTCTGATGCCTGCCATAAGTGTGGTAAGTGCGGGCATTACAGTCGGAACTATAAGAAGGAAACGTTAGCTGCTCCATCAGTAACTCAATCATCTGGGGGATCTAGTGGTGGTTCAGTCAACCGTAGGAACCAGCCACCAAGGGCACCTGCTGGTGTTTTTCAAATCACCGTGGAGGAAGCTAAGGAAAATCCTGAAGTAGTAACTGATATGTTCATTGTTAATTCAATGCCTACATGAGTTTTGTTTGATTCCGGTGCCAATCGATCTTTTGTCTATTGCTTTTGCTCGAAAACTATCGATGCCTCTGTCTAAGTTATCCACTGTACTAGATATTGAAACTGCTAGTAATAGTCTAGTTAAGGTAGATCAAGTGCATCGTAATTGTACTCTAATAATTGTAGATCTAGTCTTCAATCGTGATTTAATTCCGATTGTATTCGGAGAATTTGATGTGATAATTGGGATGGACTGGTTGATTGAGAATGAAGCCCATATAGTTTGCAAGAAGAGAATCATAAATATAACCACTCCGGAGGGGCAAGAGATATGCATTTATGGTGAAAGGAGAAGCGGGGATTGGTTACTATTGCTAAGGTCCAAAAGCTTGTCGCTAAGGGCCGTGAATTATTCTTTGCATCCCCTATAGATGCCAAATCTGAGAAGAAAACTGTGGCCGATGTGACTGTTGTGTATGAATTCCCGGATGTGTTTCCGGAGGGCTTGTCTGGTGTGCCACTTGAAAGACAAGTGGAGTTTAGAATTGATTTGATCCCCACAGCTGCACCAATTGCTTGTTCTCCTTATCGTCTTGCATCTTCCGAGATGCAACATATGATGAAACAACTCCAGTTCGACCAAGTTCTTCACCATGGGGAGCACCGATTTTATTTGTGAAAATGAAGGATGACACAATGAGAATGTGCATTGACTACCGAGACTTAAATTAAGTGACTATAAAGAAAAAATACCCGTTACCACGAATAGATGATTTAGTTGATCAACTACAAGGGGCAAGCTACTTCTCAAAGATAGATCTGTGATCGGGATATCATAAGTTGAATGTCTGTGAGGAGGATGTACTGAAAACAGCTTTCAGGACTCGTTATGGGCACTACAAGTTCCTAGTTATGCCATTTGGACTCACCAACGCCCGTGCTGCCTTTATGGATTTTATGAACAGGGTTTGTAGACCAAGGTTGGATAAGTTCGTAATTGTGTTTATAGATGGCATACTAGTGTACTCTGGATTCGAAGTTGAACATGTTATACATCTGAGAGAACTACTAGAACTATTGACAAAAGTAATGTTGTATGCCAGGCTCTCAAACTGTGAGTTTTGGATGCAACAGATTGAATTCTTGGGGAATGTAATTTCAGGTGCTGGGATTCCGGTGGATCCAACCAAAGTAGAAGCCATAAAGAATTGGGAGCTGCCTCATGATGTCGCATAAATTAGAAGTTTCTTCGGATTGGCTAACATTATTATCAAGGGTTCATAAAGGATTTCTCAAAGATTGCGGTTTGTTTGACTTCATTGACTAAGAAAAATGTGATGTTTGAATGGGAGGCCGAGCAACAAGAAGCCTTTAATATCTTGAAACAGAATATGAGTGAGGCACTGACACTTGCCCAACCGAAGGGTAATGAAGATTTTGTGGTTTATACGGATGCATCTGGATTGGGGTTAGGTGATGTGCTAGTGCAACGTGGGAAGGTTATTGCTTATGCCTCGAGACAATTAAAGCAGCATGAGAGAGACTACTAAACTCATGATTTGGAGTTGATTGTTGTTACATTTTCTTTGAAGCTGTGGAGACGCTACCTGTATGGAACAAAATGTCAACTATATACAGACCACAAGAGCCTTATGGATATCCTCAGTCGAAAGGAGCTTAATATGAGACAACGTTGGCCGATGGAATTGATTAAGGACTACGATTGTGAGACACTCTACCATCCAAGCAAGGCTAATGTGGTTGCCGATGCCTTAAGTCGAAATGCTTGCTCAAAGGATTGTTTCTATGTCATGACGTCAACTATGTTAACCTCTATGATCATTGACAATATAAGAACTATAGAACAGGAAGCTCGGAGGGAAGAACACGTTGAGGCCGGGATGTGTGAGTACAAAAGAAGTTGTGGAATCTGATTATTCTGGGTTGAAGGCAATTTATGCAAGAATGTGGGTGCCGAAATATGGGGGTATGAGAGAAGTTATGATGAGAACCTGTCCAAGGACCGAGATGACAAAGATCCGTTAAGGTGGAAGATCGAACCTATCACACGATCAAAATCCAAGATGTTCCAGGATGCTTTCAATGGAATGATTAAATACTGTCGAAATTAAGCTCCCGTTTGTTCGCAAAACAACCAAGCACGCTTCCTAATGTTGATCCAAGTTGAACACTAATATTAGTCCAAGTTTTGGAGCCCAAGTTCTCACTTTAATCCACAAAAGCCCAAAAATAAATAAAATTCGGCCAAGCCCACCCATGTGCATTGTTTTGGACATAACTTCCTCATTTTAAGCCCAATTTGAGTGAAATAAAAGGCCACTTCAACCTTAGCCTTTTTCCTATATTTTCAAGAATAAAAAAGGCCCAAAATATGTCCTTAGCCACGTCCATGAATCTGCCCATAAAGGTGTCCATGTTAATGAACTTGTCAAAGATTAAATTCAAGGCATTTTGAAGGTTTTCTCAACATTATGGCCATTTACTTGGAGGAGATAAAGGGATAGAAGTTACTTGCATGATTAATACCTACTAGAAGCTTCAAGTGGTGAAATGTCAATAATGCCCTTTTGATAAGTAGTCTTGCTTATTTGATAGCTTATCGTGATAGCTTGTGCAACTTATCTAGATAAGTAGTTGGTCTTATATTTTCTCCTATAAATAGGCACTCAATGTAACCATTTCAATCATCCTTCATTTTGAGTAAAATTGTGAGTTTTTAACTCTTATTGTTCCTTACGAACTTTTAGAACTTATCGAGTGTTTTAGCTTGTGGCGTTCGAAACTTATCAATCAACTTGGTGGGGTTGATTGTGGCGTTCTCTATACCAAAGTTCTTGCCTCGTATATAGGCAACGGGTCGCGGTTCCACTTATACCAAGGTTCTTGTCTCGTTTATAGACAACGGGTCGCGGTCCTATCCAATTTACTTGAAACAACCATTAGAACGATCGGGCAGTCGTGATCTATCACACATTCATCGGGTGAGATCACATCATTTGGTATCAGAGCCAAGTTCTATTGGTTTGTTTTCTACTTTATATTTCCTTCGTATCATCTTTTACTTTCTTTCTCTTCGTCATTTCATTTTTAATTTATTCTCTTCATCCTTGCATTGTGGTTCATGTTTGTAGTGGATCTTGTCAAAAATTGACTTGGTTGCTACTAATTGATTTTTTCGGGGATCATACGAGTTCTTTAGTTTTTTTTTTGTTTATTCTTACTTTGCATCATTTGTTCCTAAAAACAAAAAGAAGGAAAAAAAAAAAAAAAAAAAAAAAAGGAAGAAAAAGAAATCGCAAAAAAAGTAAAAAAAATGGTAAAAAAAATGCAAAAGAAAAGACAAAAAAAAGGAACGCAAAGTAAATTATTATTCTTGTTAGTTTTGTTTATTTTCATTTTCTTTTCTATTTACCTTTACGTACTACTAGCATTGTTCATCTTGTTATATTTGGTTTTGTCAAATCTCTTCTTAAAGTGGTTTGGGATGTTTTGAATTCCTCAAGGCCACAAGCCCACTTGATTTTGATTTCTTTCAGTTTGTTTTGAACTTTAAGAGTTAAAAAGAGTGGTAAAAGGCGGTGTGGTAAGATCATTAGAGGGTAAAAGCCAAACACAACATACACGAGAATCGAGTGAACATAATTTTGAGTGAAACACGTAAGGGAGTGCGGGGAGGAAATAATATTTTTATTGTTATTACTTTTTGTCTTCTATTTTGCAGCAAAAAAAAATGGCGGATGAGCAACCTCCTCCTAATCTTCAAGTTCAAGCCATGATGGAGGAAATGCGACGATTGATGAGAACGGAATTCAACCAAATTCATGAAAGAATGGACCGATTGGAGACTGAAAGACCACAACCTATCCGCACGCCATCACAAGTTTCTTATGAAAATCATGACGACGATGGAGGAAGTGACGGATGGGAATCTGAAAGAAGAGCTCCTCGACGAAGGCCCCGAAGAGACAACAATTTGAATTCTATCAAGATGAAAATTCCATCGTTTCAAGGAAAGTCAGATCCGGAAGCCTACATCGATTGGGAAACTAAAATGGAGTTCATCTTTGATTGCCATGACTACTCCAATCGTAAAAAAGTAAAACTCGCCGTTGTTGAATTTTCTGATTATGCACTAACATGGTGGGATCAACTTGTGAGTAGTAGGCGAAGAAACGAAGAAAGACCCATTGATACATGGGAAGAAATGAAAAGGGTCATGAGACGACGTTTTGTACCAAGTCACTATTATCGTGACCTTCACAATAAGCTCCAAGGGTTGAAGCAAGGAAGTAAGTCTGTTGATGATTATTTCAAGGAAATGGAGGTTACCATGATCCGAGCCAACATTCTAGAGGATCGAGAAGCTACCATGGCCAGGTTGTTAAATGGCCTCAATTATGAAATTCGTGATCGTGTTGAGATGCACCATTATGTGGAGATTGAAGACATGGTCCACATGGCGGTTAAAATTGAAAAGCAACTCAAGAGAGGGGGTGGATCAAGAACGAATACCTGGAAGGCGGGTAGCTCCAAAAGGCCTGAAAGTTCATCATCTTTTAATCCCAAATCTGGTCCAAAACCAACAAGCCCTTCCAAGGAGAAAGGTCATTCTGGTGCTCCTAAAACTCGTGACATAAAATGTTTTAAGTGTCTTGGCAGGGGTCACATTGCAAGTCAATGTCCAAATAAGCTTGTAATGGTGCTTAGAGAAAATAGACAAATTGAAACAGATTCTTCCGAATCATCACAAGAAGACACGGATGGTGAAGAAGAGTTGGCTGTAGAAGGAGAATTGTTGGTTGCAAGGCGAGCCTTAAGCACTCTTTCCAAGGAAGAAGATGATGCACAAAGGGAAAACCTCTTTCACACTCGGTGTTATGTTCAAGGCAATGTATGTAGTGTTATCATTGATGGTGGGAGTCGTACTAATGTGGCTAGTGTTTCCATGGTTGAAAAGCTAGGATTGCAGACGATGAAGCATCAAAAGCCATATAAACTCCAATGGCTTAATGATAGTGATGAGGTGCGTGTGACGAAAAAAGTGTTGGTGTCATTTCGCATTGGTAAGTATGAAGACGAGGTGTTGTGTGATGTGGTACCTATGCAAGCAAGTCATTTGCTACATGGTAGGCCATGGCAATACGATCGGCATGTGAAACATGATGGCTTCACCAACAAGTACACTCTTGTTCATAAAACCAAAGCCATAACTCTTTTGCCGATGTCACCGAGTCAAGTTTATGAAGATCAAGTCCGACTTCAAAGGGATGTGAAAAACAAAGAAGGTGAGCCTAATGAAAATAATGAACACAAAAAAGGTTCAAATGAAAAACAAAAAGATAAGAAAATATTTGTGGGTGAAAAGGAAAGTCAATATTGTGCATTTGCAAGAAGGAGTGAAATAAAGGAAGCCTTGAATTCGGAGATGTCTTTTGTGCTTCTTTTGATCAAAGAAGCTTATTTAATCACAAATGATTTGGCCGGTATTCTCCCGAGCAAAATTAAATCTCTTTTGCAGGAATTTGAAGACTTGTTTCCCGAGGAAATTCCCAAAGGATTGCCACCAATTCGCGGGATCGAACACCAAATTGACTTTGTTCCAGGATCTTCCATTCCAAACAAGCCGGCGTATAGAACAAATCCGGAAGAAACCAAAGAGTTGCAAAGGCAAGTTAAGGAATTACTTGAGAAAGGATGGATTCGAGAAAGCATGAGTCCGTGTGCGGTTCCCGTATTGCTGGTACCTAAGAAGGATGGATCATGGAGGATGTGTGTAGATTGGCGTGCCATCAACAATATCACGGTAAAGTATCGCCATCCAATCCCTCGATTAGATGATATGCTTGATGAATTGTATGGCTCAAAGTTGTTTTCAAAGATTGGTCTAAAGAGTGGGTATCATCAAATTCGGATGAATGATGGTGACGAATGGAAAACAGCTTTCAAAACAAAGCATGGTTTATATGAATGGTTAGTTATGCCTTTTGGGTTAACTAATGCTCCAAGTACGTTCATGAGATTAATGAACCATGTTTTGCATGATATTATTGGAAAATTTGTGGTCGTTTACTTTGATGATATTTTGATTTATTCTAAGAGTTTAAATGATCATCTTGAGCATCTAACGTGTGTTTTGAGTGTGCTTAGGAAGGAACAGCTTTATGCGAACTGGAAGAAGTGCACTTTTTGTACCGACCACATTGTATTTCTTGGATATGTGGTTAGTTCTCATGGAATATCTGTTGATGAAGAAAAGGTAAAGGCTAGGCCAACTCCAAAGAGCGTAGGTGATGTGAGGAGTTTTCATGGTCTTGCAAGTTATTATCACCGATTTGTGAAAAACTTTAGCACCTTGGCATCACCACTCACCGAAGTGATTAAAAAGAATGTTGGTTTTAAATGGGGCAAAGAGCAAGAGCAAGCTTTTGAAAAACTGAAGTTTCATTTAACTCATGCTCCTTGGCTTTCTTTGCCAAATTTTGATAAAACTTTTGAGATTGAGTGTGATGCATCGGGTGTTGGAATTGGTGCGATTTTAATGCAAGAAGGAAAACCATTGGCATATTTTAGTGAAAAGTTAAGCGGTGCAACTTTAAACTATCCCACATATTACAAAGAGATGTATGCCTTGGTTCGAGCACTAAAAACTTGGCAACACTATTTGTGGACCAAGGAGTTTGTCATTCATTCTGATCATGAGTCCTTGAAGTTTCTAAAAGGACAACAAAATCTCAACAAGAGACATGCTAGGTGGATGGAGTTTCTTGAGACATTTCCATATGTCATCCGATCAAGAAAGGTAAGGAAAATATTGTGGCTGATGCACTTTCACGAAGGTACTCTTTACTCTCTTCTCTTGATTCTAAAATTCTGGGTTTTGAACAAATCAAAGAGTTGTATCGTGAAGATGTGGATTTTGGTATGATTTTTCAAAAGTTGTGAAAAGGGCTCTTTTGAAAAGTTTTTCATACATGATGGGTTTTTGTTCAAAGAATCAAAGCTTTGCATTCCAAACACTTCTTTACGTGAACTTTTGGTTTGGGAGGCACATAGTGGAGGCCTTATGGGTCATTTTGTTGTGGCAAAAGCATTGAATATTTTGCAGGAACATTTCTTTTGGACAAAAATGAAAGTTTATGTTGGAAAAGTTTGTGAAAAGTGCATTGTTTGTAAACAAGCCAAATCAAAGGTTCAACCTCATGGTTTATACACTCCTCTGCCTATACCAAGTGAACCATGGGTTGATCTTTCTATGGATTTTGTGTAGGGATTGCCAAGAACTAAATGGCAAAGATTCGATATTTGTGGTTGTTGATCGGTTTTCGAAAATGGCGCATTTCATTCCATGCAATCGAACCAATGATGCCTCACATATTTCAGATTTGTTTTTCAAAGAAGTGGTTAGATTGCATGGCATGCCAAGAACTATCGTCTCGGATAGGGACACAAACTTTTTAAGTTACTTTTGGAAAACGTTGTGGGGAAAATTGGGAACAAAGTTTTTGTTTTCTACAACTTGTCATCCCCAAACGGATGGACAAACTGAAGTTGTGAATCGTACACTAGGTACTTTATTGAGATCAATAGTGGGAAGAAATGTGAAAACCTGGGAGCAATGCTTACCGCATGTTGAGTTTGCATATAATCGAAATGTGCCATCTGCTACTAAGTTTTCACCTTTCGAGATTGTGTATGGATTTAAGCCATTAACTCCTATGGATTTAACTCCTTTGCCTGTGAATGAGCATTTGAATTTAGATGGCAAGAAGAAGGCGGAATTTTTCAAGCAAATCCATGAGCAGGCAAAACACAACATTGAAGAGCGCACCAAGAAGTATGAACAACAAGCAAACAAGGGAAAAAGAAAGGTTATTTTTGAACCAGGAGATTGGGTGTGGCTTCATTTGTGGAAGGAACGGTTTCCAACAAAACGGAAGTCAAAGTTAATGCCAAGAGGAGATGGACCATTGTGTTGCAAAAAATCGATGACAATGCTTACAAACTTGATCTTCCAGATGAGTATAATGTTCATGATGTTTTTAATGTAACTGACTTGACTCTGTTTGATGCAGGTGAAGATTTGAGGACAAATCACTTTCAAGAGGAGGGGAATGATGAGAACCTGTCCAAGGACCGAGATGACAAAGATCCGTTAAGGTGGAAGATCGGACCTATCACAAGATCAAAATCCAAGATGTTCCAGGATGCTCTCAATGGAATGATTAAATATTGTCGGAATCAAGCTCCCGTTTGTTCGCAAAACAACCAAGCACGCTTCCAAATGTTGATCCAAGTTGAACACTAATATTAGTCCAAGTTTTGGAGCCCAAGTTCTCACTTTAATCAACAAAAGCCCAAAAATAAATAAAATTCGGCCAAGCCCACCCATGTGCATTGTTTTGGCCATAACTTCCTCATTTTAAGCCCAATTTGAGTGAAATAAATGCCCACTTAAAAACTTAGCCTTTTTTCTATATTTTCAAGAATAAAAAAGGCCCAAAATATGTCCTTAGCCAAGTCCATGAATCTGCCCATAAAGGTGTCCATGTTAATGAACTTGTCAAAGATTAAATTCAAGGCATTTTGAAGGTTTTCTCAACATTATGGCCATTTACTTGGAGGAGATAAAGGGATAGAAGTTACTTGCATGATTAATACCTACTAGAAGCTTCAAGTGGTGAAATGTCAATAATGCCCTTTTGATAAGTAGTCTTGCTTATTTGATAGCTTATCGTGATAGCTTGTCCAACTTATCTAGATAAGTAGTTGGTCTTATATTTTCTCCTATAAATACGCACTCAATGTAACCATTTCAATCACCCTTCATTTTGAGTAAAATTGTGAGTTTTTAACTCTTATTGTTCCTTACGAACTTTTAGAACTTATCGAGTGTTTTAGCTTGTGGCGTTCGAAACTTATCCATCAACTTGGTGGGGTTGATTGTGGCATTCTCTATACCAAAGTTCTTGCCTCGTACATAGGCAATGGGTCACGGTTCCACTTATACCAAGGTTCTTGTCTCATTTATAGACAACGGGTCGCGGTCCTCTCCAATTTACTTGAAACAACCATTAGAACGATCGGGCAGTCGTGATCTATCACACATTTATCGGGTGAGATCACATCATTAAGTTATTATAGAAAAAGCACATCAATCTAAATTCTCGGTGCACCCTGGGAGCACAAAGATGTACAATGATTTAAGAGCTGATTTCTGGTGGTCCGGTTTAAAGAAGGATATCGGGCAATTTGTCGAATGGTGTAGAACTTGTAGATTGGTGAAAGCCAAACACAAACAACCATATGTGTCAGGATCTGAACTTAACTACCTAAGATTAACTGATTTGAATTGATCATAGTGTAAACCAATAATCTTATATTAAATCAAAGTCTAATTAAGAAGTTTGCGGAATAACACTTAATTATTTTGATAAAAGCTTTCAGAATTCATAACAAATAAACATAAGGAATAAACAAAATTGCTTGTATTGCTGAATCAGAATGATTACAATCACCTCTAATCTGTTTGATTAGACGAAGAACACAAATTGTTCTTAGGGTTTTACAACCTTAGAGGCTTATGAAAACTTAAAACAAAAAGCAATTACAAACTTGAATATGCAGAAAACTTCTTATTACAATAGAAAAACCTATTCTACGTATTTATAATGCTTTCTGACTTGTTTCCTTGAAGGACTCTGACTTCTCTGATAGTAGATATGCTAGAATCTTCGTGTAAATATCTTTTCCTGAATATCAGCACTTTCTGTTTATAAAACTGTTGAGCAACTTGAATCTCTTAGCAGCTTGAGCAGGGAAGCTTGAGTGAAATTACTTTGGCAGCATGAACTTTTATACTAGCAGCTTGAACTTCTTCAACTAACAGCATGAACTTTGTACTTACATAGAAATTCTATTAACAGTCTGAGAAGTCTAACTAACAGTTTGAACTACTTACAATATTTCCCAACAATCTCCCCCTAACTTAAATTCTTTACACAAGACTTTAAGTTCTATACAAATAAGGAAATAAAAAAAGTAAACTGTTATTTACAAACCAAGGCTTTCAAAAACTTACAACAGTGCAAGCTTCTGATTGACAGTCTTCAAAAATTCTCTCTTCAAATCTTCTCTATCACAATATATTCTGAATGTCCTCATTTGAAGTAGCATAGCCTTTGGAAGATCAAAGAATTCAAAATTGAGGAATATGCAGGATCCATTTGCAAACCAGATTCTGTAAGTCTTGGATTTGACAAATAGATCAACTTGTACAATTTTCATCTCCTTAGCATCTTCTATATCCTTCCTTATTGACTCGGGATCAAAAATGTTCTGCAAATCTTTAATAGCTTGTTTTACTTGAGGGAGGGAAGATCTGACTTGAGTTGCAATCCCAACATGATAGATCCTTGTGAGCTCATCTCTTGTCATCCCTTGAGCCATATGCATTATACTTTTATACTCTTCCTCAGGACCAGTTTATCTTCTTACTACAAAATGATATCTTAAGTCAATGTTATCCATTGGCTTAGCATACCAGTAAGTAATAAGAGGTTTTGAGAAATCATGCTGGTCAAGGGACTTCTCTATCTCCATCACTTGTTGCAACTGATGTTCAAACAGCACCCTTTTGACCTGATCAAGCTTTGCTTGAAAGATTGACTCTGGCTGAGGAATAGGAGCAACAACTTGAACAGAAGGAGCAGGATCACTGGCAGCAGCTTGAACTGAATCTTTTGATCTTTGGACTTCTTGCTAGACTTTGGCTACCTTACGTTTTTCCATTTCCTTGTCATGGATATCTTGCATCCTTTCTGTGCTCATGGACTGAGCCATCTTCTTTGGGATACTAGCTGCAAAGGCAAAATTAATCAGAAATCTTCTATGCTCAGCATTTCAATGCCCTATTGGCATCTTTCTCTTCCTTTCACCTTGCTTGACCACAAACCCTCTTTGGTAATCTCCTAAGGTCTCATCATCTTGCATTGGGGCATGGGTTTGCTGGTCTAAAGCCTGATCTTGTTCTTCTGCTATTTTTCTGGCAATCTCAGCATCAAAGGCAATTTGGCCTTCTCTGGTAGAAAATTTGTGCTTTGGAGACTCAATAAGAATGCACTTGCCCTTATCTTTTATAGCAGAAGTTGTAGCTTGGACTGAACTGATGGGAGCTTGAATTCCTTCTCTTATAACAACTCCAGTTGCTTTTGTAGAAGCAGCTTGAGTTTCTAGGCTAACAGCTTGAGAAGCTGTTGGGACTGTTAGCCTAGATTCTTGGACTGTTGGAGCTGCTTGGACTGATTTAGGGATCTCCTGATTTTCCCCCTTTTTTGGAAGCATTGGTTTGGTCAGGAGGACCTACAACCTTTGCCACTTGGGTTTGAATCATACGCTCTAATTGAATGATCTTATTCCCACAGAGGGTAACCCTTTATGGAGATAATCCATTCTTTGATTTTGAGCCGTTTCTGCCTGCCTGAGTGCAATAATTTGTGCCCCTTGTGCAGCAATGATGGACTGATGATATTCCAGCATTGCTACAACAGGTTGCAGCTTAGGATCCGTTAATAACATGAGATGCAGACTAGCCTCAAGATCAGCAAACGAATGTGGTGCTTGTGATCTATCACTGGCATGAATACCAGAAGTAGAAACCTCTAGGCCTCTCTGTTCTTGGTACTGGGGACTTCCAGATGGTGCTTGCACACCTTCTGTTGCCATGGGCGTGGTCTTAATGATGTTGGCACTATCCTGTGCCTCTTGTGCAGAAGCAACAGTAGTGTCAGCCACAGAACCCATATGGACCATCTCTGGTGAGATGTCCACCTCCTGATTGAGGTTGGGAGTGTCCTCAATTGGTGCCCTTTGGGTATTCTGTGTAGAAGTGTCCTCCTGCACAGGGTTATTTGGCTCTTGTATGTGGGCTGAGGAGGAAGGAGCTCCTGGACTTCTTTTCCTTTTATATAGTAGGAGTGGGGATGAGGGCTTAACAAAAGGAACAGAAGGCATTTGAGTATCATGAGGAGTGGGTTGGGAACCTGGGGGTGAAGCAGTAATGTTAGGCTGAGCCTGCTCAGGACCCTCTCCTCTGTTTCTTGGAAAGATGCCCATCATTGCAGAAGGCAATGGGACATCTACACTCAAACAATTGGCACTTGGCTTTAGAAACCTTTTGATAGAAGATAGGGAGTGTCTATGGAAAACATGTATCCTCTTATGTATATGAGAATTTGTGCAACTTTTTGCAATTATTTCTGCTAAAAATCTAGGATACATCAAAAATTTCCCACTCTTTAGGGAATGATGCCTTAACATCCCCTGGAAAATCATATTTGAAAAATTGAACTGTTGGCCTGTTGAAAAGCACACCAAGGCAGTGGCAATGCTTGATGAAAATTCGGACCAACCAGTTCTTTTAGGGCTAATACACTGCTGAATGATGTGCACAAGATATTTCCATTTAGGTGAAAAGTGTGCTTTAAAGAAAGTAAAAGAATCAGCAGGACCCCTATATCCAATATTATAAAGACAAGAATGTAAAGCATTAAGGGATAGGTCTGTTATACCTGAGGCATCTTGAAGATGCAGATGTTGTCTAATGGATTCCTCAGTCACTGTGATGGTATTTCCATCGATTTTGGATGTCAGAGATGAGACTCCATTGATGGTTTTTAAAGAAGCATGGTTCCAGAACTGCTCAATATGTGAGATGTATATGGTGGGATTGATATTGAGGGCATGATGGATATGGGAACTTCGAAGGAAGTCCATCATGTCATGGAACGATTGAAGTTCAGAGTGTTTGAGAGAGTAGGGTAAGCAGTTGTGTTCTTTGACGAACTCCATTGAGGATCAATCGGAGATTTTAGGGTTTCAGTGATGTGCGTGGGAATTGTTTCAGAGAATCAAGAAGGGTTCAGGAAGATATTTTGCAACTGGTAGTTACAATTGAACGAGACTGGAACCTTTAAGGTTTTGAAAAATATCTAAACCAGCGCACACACTTATGGAAATGACCAGATTACCCTGCACACTTTGATAAATCAAGTGAAACAACTAACAGTCCGAGAAAATTAACTAGCAGCTTGAGAAAATACTCAAGCTGTTAGTTGTAATGTAGGCTACTGCTAATGAAACAGTGACTCCCCCTTAATCAAGCATATGGATAATTAAAATGAATTAATCCATATTAACCATACCAATATTTGATACTAGGAAGGTGAATCTTCCTACATCAAATGGTTTTGTAAATAGATCAGCTAACTGATCATCAGTGTGAATTTTGGTAACTTGGATTAATTTCTTCTCATTGCAGTACCTTATAAAATGAATTGTCAAAGTAAATGGGAGTGGGAGTGGATAGGAAATTCATACCATAGTCTCTTAGTTGATTTTGAATCCACATCACTTGGGAGCAGCAACTTGCAGCTGCCACATATTCTGCTTCAGTAGATGAAGTGGAAACAGTTGTTTGCTTTTTGCACTGCCAAGAGACCAACCTTGTTCCAAAGTATTGACATCCACCAGTTGTGGATTTTCTGTCAATGTTGCATCCTCCATAATCACTGTCAGAATAGGCTGTTAGTTCAAGAGGAGAGTCTTTAGGATAACAGAGGCCTAAATGTGGTTGGCCTTTGAGATATCTAAAGATTCTCTTAACAGCAACCAAATGGGAGTCCTTTGGAGAACATTGAAACCTAGCACACACACAAACAGCAAACATAATATCAGGTCTAGAAGATGTTAGATACATAAGAGATCCTATAAGAGATCTGTATAAATGAATGTCCACATCTATGGCATCTTTGTCTGTATGGAGCTGCTTGTGAGGATCCATAGGAGTACTTGCAACTTCGGTATCTTGATACCCAAACTTTTCCAGTATGTCTTTAACATACTTTGATTGACTTATGACGAGACCAGTGGGCTTCTGCTTGACCTGCAATCCTAGAAAGAAGGTGAGTTCTCCCATTGAACTCATTTGAAACTTTTTGTGCATTAAGGCCTCAAACTCTTTGCACAGACTATCATTTGATGATCCAAAGATGATATCATCAACATAAATTTGTACAAGCAGAATCTCAGTTTTGATGGACTTTGTGAATAGTGTTTTGTCAAGAGTGCTTCTCTTGAATGCATTCTGTAGAAGGTATGATGACAGAGTGTCATACCATGCTCTAGGAGCTTGATGGAGTCCATAGAGAGCCTTGTCTAGCTTGTAGACTCTGTCTGGATACTTGTAGTCCTCAAAACCAGGAGGCTGACACACATAGACCTCCTCTTCAATTGTGCCATACAGAAAAGCAGACTTCACATCCATTTGATACCCTTTAAAACCTTTGAAGCTTGCATATGCCAAAAACAGTCTGATGGCTTCAATTCTTGCCACTGGAACAAATACATCATCATAATCTATGCCTTCCTCTTGAGTGTACCCTTTTGCTACTAGTCTTGCTTTGTTCTTGACGACTATCCCTCTCTCATCCTTCTTGTTTCTGAACACCCATCTTGTACCAATGGCTCTCTTTCCTTTAGGAAGATCAACAAGTGTCCATACATTCTGAATCTTGAATTGTAGCAGCTCTTCCTGCATTGCCTCAATCCAGGATGAATCTTTCAAAGCTTCTGATGCCGTTTTAGGTTCTAGCTTAGACATGAAACAGACATGTTCAAAAGCAGCTAGACTGAATTCAGGAACTGCTTGTTCAGCAGCAGCAGCAATCTCATTTTGAACCATTTTCCTTATTTGCACAGGTGTACGTGGATCACCCATTATTTGATTGAGAGGATGATACTTGTGGACTCTGAGTGTAGGCTCTCTATCTGTCTGAAAAGAGGATCCAAGATTTGTATCATCTCCATCAGGACCAGTGGAGGGTTCAGCTTCTGGAACAGCTTGACTTGAATCTGGGACTGTTTCCCTTTGTGTTGGAGCTGTTCTCTCATGACTTGGGAGTTGCACTTCAGTGTCTGGATTTGAACCATGTTGAGTATTTAGAACCCCTGGAGGGTCACAAGACAGATGTGGTAAGATTGTATACTCATCCCAATTGTTTGAATCTGCAGCAATTTGAAACTTTGTGCCAACAGCTTGATCATTTGAGCTACCAGCATGAGAATTTGCGTTGACAGTTTCAATCCTGTTTGCATCAGCTTCTGCAGTATAGTCAACAAAGCTCAGAGAATTTGTTAGTGAATCTAAATCGAACAACCAATCAGGACCAGTGCCTTTGACATTTGTAGTATTTTCATTAAATTCAACATTGGCACTTTCTTCAATGGTTTTAGACACACTGTTATATACTCTATAGGCTTTGCTTTGATTTGAGTATCCTACAAAGAAACCTTCTTCAGCCTTACTGTCAAACTTCCCTAAGTGAGTCTTAGTGTGAAGAATGGTACATGGACAGCCAAAAGATTTGAAAAACGCTATTAGGGGTAATCTATTATGGAATAACTCATATGGAGTTTTCCCTTGTGATTGAACAATCTGTACCCTATTTAGAACATAACAGGCTGTGTTGACTGCTTCTGCCCAAAAGGTCATTGGCAGTTTTGAATCAGCTAGCATGGTTCTAGCAGCCTCAATTAATGTTCTGTTCTTTCTTTCAGCTACACCATTTTGCTGTGGTGTTCTTGGTACACTATATTGCCTAGCAATACCTTTGGACTCACAAAAACTGTTTAGAACAAGATTTTTAAACTCTGTTCCATTGTCTAATCTTATTACCTTGACTTTTGGGTTGGATTGGTTTTCTATCTTAAGAATAAATGACTTAACTAGCTCAGCAGTTTCATATTTAGACTTAAGAAAGTAAATCTGGTGAAATCATCAACAATGACTAAACAGTAAGCCCTTTTATTCAAACTCAAAACAGATGTTGGACCAAATAGATCCATATGAATCAGATGAAGAGTAGATGAGATTGAATTTACTTCTTTGGCCTTATGAGAAGTTTGGTGTTACTTGCCTTTAAGACATGCTACACAATGATCATCACATATGAACTCCTTTTGTGGTAAACCTCTTACCAGATTCTTTTTGACTAAAACATTCATGGATTTGAAGTTCATGTGACACATCCTTCTGTGCCATAGAGCAGACTCATTGGATGATGCTTTGGATATCAAACAACTTAAGGTACTTGATTTGGATAAAAGTTCTGTGTCCAAACAATATACATTGTCCTTTCTTGGTGTTCTTAGTAAAACAAGATTTTCAGGAATTTTAAAATCTTTTGAAAGGACAATGCACTCTGTAAATAAAAGAATATTTTGTTTGTCACAGATTTTAGACACACTCAATAAATTATACTTAAGCTGTTCAACATACAAATCATCATTGAAAGTCATGTTGCCTGCATTAACAGTACCTTTACCTGTAACCTTACCTCCTTTGGAGTTGCCTCCAAATGCAACAAATCCTCCTTCAAAGCTTTTGAAATTTGATAAGCATTCAGAATTGCCTGTCATGTGCCTAGAGCATCCACTGTCCAAATGCCATCTTGTTTTATGAGGTGACCTGTGGTTGCCCTGCACAAATAAAAGCTTAGTTAGTAGTGGAGTAAACCCAAACCAAGTTGGTTTTGGGTTGTCCTTGTGCATTAACATAACTAAATACTGTCTTTGATTTCTTATACTTAGTAAGATCCACTGATGGATTTTGTGGAGAGTATTTAGTTATCACATGAGGTATCCAGGTACTTTGTCCATCCTTTTCGGTAACAGTCTCAGATGATCCATTACCAGTTCCAACTTTGAGCCTGCCAGTCTGAATTGAGTCTGTAGTGCTAACAGCTTGAGAATTTGCACTAGCAGTCTCAACTTTAGACTTTGCAGTTTCAACATTTGTATCAACAGGTTCACCTGAGTTTTTACCTTTAACACACCATATTTATTTAAACTTTAATTTTGGTTTAGCTAAAACTTGTTTTTGGTGTGTGGACTGTTTCTTATTAGCTTTTGAGAACCTGTGATCAATTGTTTTCTTTGGAACTGATGCAGTAGGAGGTTTGGCCTTTGAATTATTTGAATTTTGAGAGTTTGTCTTTTGATGAATCACAGTCTGTTTTGCAACAGATGGTTTATAAAAACAATCTCTGGCCAAGTGATTCTTTCTGCCACAATGAAAACATTTTTTGACTGTTTGAATTGGAGAACCAGTTTTATTGGACAATTTCTGGTTCTTGTTCCTCTGATTTCCCCTTACCTGCTGTTATTTCGGAAACTTTTGGACACCATGCTTTTGGCATGTGCAGACTGGAACATTTTTACCCTTTTTATTATTCTTTGAAGAAGATGCAGTGTTACAGTTAGAAGGTGCAGAAACCTGTGGAGCAGCATTGCACACACTCATCTTCTCCTTTCCTTTCTTATTGGGGGCTTGGATTTCTATAGGTGCACTCATTGTTTTGTGTTCTTTCTCAACTGCTGTGCACTCACAGTCTCTATTTTGAATCTGATCTTCTTTAGATTCAGGACTGTTATCAAGGATAGGATCTACAGTAGTCATAGACTCATCTAATGGTTCATTGACAAGCCTATCAGCAACCTCACTCATTGGATGAATGTATTTGTTGTTGTATGGAGGTGGAGTAGCTCTGAAGCCTATACCGTCTTTGGGATTAACCTGAGATTTTACCCTATCTTTAAATTGGACTTCCATTAGGTGTTCCATCTTTTGATTTGCCAATTTGAAGTTACCTACATCTATATTGACAGATTCTAGTTTCTTATTAGCCTCTAACACCTTTTGTTCAGTCTCTTCTACCTTTCTATTCAGGGAGTCTATTTTCTTATTTAGCTCCTTTTTCTCCAACTCATGATATGTTCTATCATGTCCCATTTGAATCTCATTATTCTTATAGTCATTGATCTGTTTTTCAAGATCTTCTATGGCCTGCATGTATTCATATCTCATTTCTTCCATCTTAGCTAGAGTTTTACACATGCTCTCATTATGATCTCTGTACTTTTTAACCATATTTTTTCATGTTTGAGAGCAGAGTTTAGAATTTACCTCAGATGGTAGTTCAGTGGAGGAAACGTTTGATGTTTCTGCCATTAGAGCTTGATTTTGAAACTCTTCCTCTGTGTGATCACTCCAGTCAAACACATTGTCTTCTTGAGAAACAAGTGCTTGTGATGATGGAGCCTGATTAGTCTGCTGAGGCCTTGATGATTGTTGACTTTGAGATCTGCATTCTCTGGCAAAGTGGTCAAGCTGATGACATTTATAACACTCAACTTTTGACTTATCAAAAGCTGGTTTGCCTTCTGCTCTGGCTTGAAAGTTGGTCCTGCCAGTTCTTTTCAGAAACCTTTTGGCCCTCATGATCAGCATTGCATGTTGCCACTTCAGATCTATCTGTTCAAGATCATCTGGATGAATTTGTTCTTGTTGGTACACCCTGTGTGACGATAGCTATCTAATCGATCTAACATTTTGGCTTAAGTAATATTGAGAATTATCGAGTGTTTTGATATATATGTTTATATATGTTTGACTGTTATTGATTGAGTGAACCCAACACCTGTTAAGCCCTCAACCAGTGTGGCAAGCAGCAGTAGTTCTCAACCTACCGAGAAAACTGTGCAGGCCGCACCCAAACAAGTTGTGAAAAACACACCGGTTAAGGTTGGACCAAAGGAAGTGATTAGGACAAATTCACCGAATCGTGTCAATAATCAATCTAGGTCAGCACCACAGCAAGTCTATAGGAGCACAACACCTAGCAGGTCACACACTCCAGTTAGGTCTCACACTCCAGTTAGACAGTATGCACCGGTAAGAGCTCAGGGATCACAATCCGAAATGCCTTATAATAGGAATTATTCTAGAGCTCCACAACAAATGCCTACTCCAAGGCAAAGAGTGAACTTAAATCACTCGGCACCACAATAGAACACAGTTCAAAGGCCCAAGTCACCTGAAGGGCGAGATGGGTATTTGAAAGAGTTCAAGTATGTGGACGAGAATGGTATTACCAAGTCAGTCATAGCTTGGGTTCCCCGTGATAACTAACCTCTTTTCTTTCATGTGCAGGAGATAACTACAGGTCCAAACAACAAGTGGTTCGTCGACAGTGGTTGCTCCAGGCACATGACGGGGGAAAGAAGTCTACTCACAGACTTCAAGGGAGGTAATAGGGGATTCGTATCATTCGCGGGTAACAAAGGTGGAAATATCACGGGTACCGGAGTGGTCACTAATGGGACAATCACGTTGGACCAAGTTTATCACGTTGATAAACTGGTTCACAATCTCATTAGTGTATCTCAAATCTGTGATAAGAAGAACTCGGTGTTATTTACTGACACAGAGGCGTTAGTGCTAAAGCCGGGATTCAAGATTCCTGAAGAATGGGTATTGATGCGGGCGCCAAGGAAAAACGACTTTTACATGCTGGATATGAACAAGCCGGAGAGTTCGATGGGGCCAATCTGTCTATTATCCAAAGCTTCGGAGACGGAATCCGTACTGTGGCACAGACGCATGGCTCACCTGCACCTAAGGAAGATGAATTACATAACGAAGAATGGACTGGTGCAGGGTGTGCCAATGAAGAGCTTTCAATTTGAAGACAAGTGTCTACCATGCATGAAGGGCAAACAGCATAAAAAGACACACAAGTCAAAGAAGCAGAATTCAATCGCCTCAACATTCGATTTGTTGCATATGGACCTTTTCAGCCCTATCAACAAAAGGAGTATAGGAGGTAGTTGGTTTTGTTTAGTTATCACTGACGATTACTCACGGTTTTCTTGGGTTTTCTTTTTAGGTACAAAGGACGAGATGGCTTCAAAGCTCATCGGTTTCTTAGACCAAGTGGAGAACTCCTACGGAACAAGGGTTAAACATATTCGTAGTGATAATGGGACTGAATTTAAAAACTCTGTAATTGGTGTATATTGCCTATCAAAGGGCATAGTGCATCAATTCAGTGCACCATATGAACCTCAACAAAATGGGGTGGCCGAACGTAAAAATAGAACATTGATTGAGGCTGCAAGGACTATGCTTTCGGATTCAAAGCTTCCTACCATGTTTTGGGGGGAGGCAGTGAATACCGCGTGCCATACATTAAACCGAGTCCTTACAGTCAAATCATTGAACAAAACATGCTATGAAATTTTGAATAAAAGGCCACCTAAGTTAACTGGATTCGAACCGTTTGGAGTACCATGCACTCTTTTACGAACAAAACATCAATCGAAGTTTGGTGAAAAGGCTGACGAAGGATACTTCCTAGGTTACGTGCCAAACTCACCAAACAAACGGGTTTTTAACAAAACGAGCGGTACTGTAGAGATTGTGTATAATATTGAAGTCACAAGTTATACACATGAACCCCAAACTGGTCCGGAATGGTTATTAGACTATGATAAATTGTTTGAGTCATTTAACATTCCTTTGGATGATACTGCAGGTACAATCGATAAAGACATGGCGACGTTGCACCTAAATGACGATGGCCATATCTTTCCGAGGACCTCGTTCGAATCTACATCCGAGCCTACTGCGACTGTAGATAGATCTCCAGAAGTTGCTGATCAAGAGGCACCTAACACTGAGAATCAGACTCAAGCATCAAGTTCTAACTCTGAGGAAAACGTCCATGAGGAGGAAAATGTAGAAGCTGAGCCTGTTCCCCCATTAGGTGAAATAGGATTTAACTTAGGAAATAATCTAAGAGTTGATGAGATAGAGACCTCTAGGATTAACAAGAACCATCCTATAGAAAGTATCATAGGAAATCCTAACGAGGGTGTGAGGACTCGGAGTAGTGTAAAAAACAACACTGTGTTGTTGTCGATGATAAACGACTCCGAGGCATATCACACATGTCTATACCCATGTTTCATATCGCAAGTAGAGCCTAAGAATGTGCAAATGGCACTTAAGGATAACTCCTGGGTTGAAGCGATGCAGGAAGAACTTTCGCAATTTAGGAAACTAGAAGTGTGGGAGTTAGTTCGATTACCTCGAGGGGAAATTGCCATAGGAACCAAATGGGTTTTTAAGTGCAAGAGAGACGATCGAGGTATAGTCACGCGCAACAAGGCTAGGTTAGTTGTAAAGGGTTTCAACCAAGAGGAGGGAATCGATTACAACGAAGTTTTTGCACCAGTAGCAAGGCTAGAAGCCATTAGGTTGTTTTTAGCTTTTGCCTCCTTCAAAGTATTTAAGGTATATCAGTTAGATGTTAAGAGTGCTTTCCTGTATGGGAAAGTGAAGGAGTTGGTGTATGTAGAACAACCACCCGGATTTACAGATCCAAAATATCCTGATAGGGTATATCGTTTAGATAAGGCTCTATACAGATTGCATCAGGCACATAGGGCGTGGTATGAGACTCTATCAAACCATCTTTTAGAAAACGGTTTTGAAAGGGGTAGGATAGATAGTACTCTCTTTGTTAAGAGGAAAGAAGATCACTTTATCTTGGTACAAGTGTACGTCGATGATATCATCTTTGGATCATCAGACGAACAGATGTGCAAAGATTTCGAGAAGGTGATGAAGTCTAAGTTCGAGATGAGTGCTATGGGGGAGTTGAATTTCTTTTTGGGGTTACAAGTTGACCAGAAGAAGGAAGGAATGTTTATCCATCAGACTAAGTATGTCTATGACATATTAGAGCGTTTCGGGATGGAAGGAACAAAGTTGACTGCCCACGTCAGCACGCCGATTCAAGTGAATCACAATCTCGGGCCGGGTACTGAAAGTGATACCGATGTGGATCCGACTTTATATCGGGCCATGATTGGGTCACTTATGTATTTAACTGCTTCAAGACCTGATATTATGTTGTTGTGTGTATTTGTGCTAGGTTTCAAGCAAATCCGAAGGAGATGCATATGAAAGCTGTGAAGCGGATTCTACGATACCTCAAGTCGAAACCGAAGCTGGGACTTTGGTATCAAGCGGAGGGAGATCTAGAGTTGGAGGCGTTCACAGATTCTGACTACGAAGGATGCAGCTTGACGCGCAAATCAACGACTGGAGGTTGTCAGTTCCTAGGAGGGAGACTGGTATCCTGGCAATGCAAGAAACAGACGTCGGTAGCCGTGTCAACGTGCGAGGCCGAGTATGTTGCTGCTGGTAGTTGCTGCTCACAGGTTCTGTGGATACAACAACAATTGCGGGATTACAGTTTGGCTTACACTCAAACTCCAATTAGGATAGACAATCAATCTACAATTGCTATAACAAATAATCCAGTTAAACACAACAAAGCAAAGCACATAGACATAAGACATCATTTTATTCGTGATTGTGCTGAAAAGAACTTAATCAAACTGGTAAAAGTGGCAACAGAAGATAATAATGCAGATTTATTTACCAAAGCGTTTGATAAGTCACGGTTTGAGTATTTAATTCAATTGAATGGAATGCGCAACCCAGAGTAATTTGGCCTTAGTAGTAGTAGCTTATTTTCTTTATAAGTCGTAGTTTTTCTTTCTTTACAGTAGTCTGCTAAATTAGGAAAGTTTCTATTTTTAGTAAATTTCTATTTTTAGTAAGTTTCTAAGTTAGTAGGTTAGCTTATTTATTGCTATTTCTTATGAAAAACAAAAAAAAAAGAGAGAAAATCATAAAAATACAAAAAAAGAGAATATCAGAAAAAAGAGTTAAGTCTTAGATACATAGGTTCAAAGTGACGAAAATTAGCACAGTCGTTACAAACTCTAAGTGTTTAGGCTTTCACACATAATGCAACTATATTCTAAGTGTTATACTTTATTTAGTTTGATGTGTTGGTAGGCATAATACATATAGGGAATCTCAAGGCTAATAAAATATTCTAGAAAAAGTCAAGCGTGTCACTAACTTAGATGTATGACCATTCGGTCTTAATTTTTATGTACAAGACATACAAACTTTGAGTCTAAATGAGGTATGCAAACTTTCTGGGGATGTATGGCAACATTAAATACATCTGAAAATGGAAAGAATAGAAAAATCATACAAAATTGAGAGTCGAAAACATGCAACTCTGTTGTACGTAAGTACAGACCTGTTGTCTCTGTTTAGATTCGGGTTAGGAGATATGTCGCTTTGTTGTACGTCAGTACAGACCTGTCACCGCTGTTTGCTAACTTTAAAAATAAACCTTAAGTCGAACTAAGACACTTTGTTGTATGAAAATACAGACCTGTGTCCGATGTTTGTCTATTAAAGAAAGTTTGCAAATACCAACAAGTTAGAATCTTTGTATGTGTGCCTTGATCATAAAAGTATGTCTACGACTGAGTCACGTAAGATAATTTCCTGATAAATAAAAATGCCAAGGGATGTTCTGAAATGTAGAGTGTTTAAAGGGGTAAAATACCAACAATCGGACAAATAGGTATGTCACGACAAACAATCAAAGGAATCAAAAATTCCTAAGTGTGAAAGTTTAAGTACTGAAAGTAAGTATCAGACATCGCTATCTGATTGAACCTTTCTTAGACTATACTCATCAAAAATATTTTGTTTAGAGTTTAGCATAGGTTGTTAATTTTAATAATAAGTTTAGTGTAAGTCTCAGTTAAATTTTTAGTCGAGTTTAAAATTTTCTAGGTTTACTTATCTTATTTTTATTTTATTTTATTATTATTTTTTTTACCTTAGTTTATTTTATTTTATTTTATTTTAGTTTAATTTTTACTTAGGTAAAAGGTCAAAGATTACTGAGGGTGCATTCAAAGTTGGATAAAATAAACATTGCGTGAAATATCTGTGCTTAGGGTAAAAGAATTGGCATAGTTTATCTAGTTACACAATACCGTAGAAAAAGGTTGAAAAAGTTGAAGTTATTTCAAAAATTTTCGAAATTTTTCTAAGTGTTTGGTTTTCCGAGTTTAGGACAGACTCGAATAAGGAAGGCTTCGAATCTGTTAGTAGATTCGAGTCTATCCTTAGACTCGAAGGTTGTTAGTATATATAGGTCAACAGTGAAGTCATTTATTTCTTACTGTTCTCGAATCTACTTGCTCGAATCTAACAAGGCGACTTCGAATCTATCTTCAAGTCTATCGTTTCTCTCCTAAACGACATTTTGTCGAGTTTGAAGCTAGTGTGTTCGATTCTACTCTGGTATCTAGGTATAATCAACTTGATTGTACAAGATTCATGAAGTTTTATACACTATTTTAGGCTAAATCATCGATTTTTTGAAGGTTTAAGGGTCGAAATAGGGTTTTTCCTAAATTACCAAGTTTGGGCCGATAGACAATCAAATTAAAGGCATATATCTGTGATTAGTAACTAGTAGGACTAATAAATGTAATTTTCTAAGTCCAAAAAGGTTAAAATCAAGAGATTTGGTCCTTGAATAAAAAACGGCCATCCGAATCTGTTCATGGGTTTCTCGAATCTGTCATTAGATTCGAGATGACCATGACATTCGAATCTGTCCATTACACTCGAATAGGGACAATTCGAATCTGTTACTTTCAAATCTATCATTTTATTTGCACTATTTAACTTAAATATTGTTAAACTTGTAGAAATTTAATTGTGTTGGATTTTGTACTTAAACAAGTTCAAAATAAAACAGATTTAAATTTAAACAAGTTTATTGATTTTTAATGAATCTAATACTTTTGTTTATTGTGCAGAAATGGCTGTTCGAGCGTTTGTGCCTAAGCACAATATGGTGCTTCATCCAGATCTGAATCTCCCTGAGGCGCAGGGATTCCGTCAAGTGCTTGATTTTCTCGTTGAATCTAGAATCGGATTTGCACTATCGCATAATGTGCAGCTTGTGTTACCATACATTCGTCAGTTTTACGATCATTTGCAGGTAGACTGCTCGGTCACACCGACAGTTCTACGCACTCGTATTGCAGGACAGCCGTTGGTATTCTCGGCAGATATGCTTCGTCCAGTGCTGCAGCTGGGCACACAAGAAGAAGAAGCTGGTCCAATAGAGTTTCCTTTGAGCATAAGGCAAGCGGCCTTTCTGAGAATGGGATACAGTCAAGATGTGACGAAGGTGTCATACATGAAAAGCGGCTTAATAGAGCAATGGAGGTTTCTGGCACATGTTTTCATGGTGTGCTTTGCTCCAAAGAAAGCGGGGTTTGATTATATGGTTGCGAAGATGCAATCGGGGATAGTCGCTATGGTTTATAATCGCCCGTATAGTTTTTCGGAGATGTTCTTCTCGGAATTTGTTCACCAGATAACCGCTCCTGAAAATCAACAGTTTTTGCTATATCCAAGGTTCATTATGATGTTGATCAGGCATTTTTTGCCAAATTTGCTGCCGTCAAATGACTTTCTGAGCGTTGCTATTATGGACAAAAGGATTTTCGCTGACTGTTCCTCACACAGAGGAAGGTTAGCTGTTCCTGTTGAGCGTCCATTATTTGGAGCAATTTTGGATAGGGAATTTCAAGCCCCGGATGATGCCAACTGGGCAGGGGTCGTTGAATTTCAACCGCAACAACAACCACAACAACGTCAACAACAACAGCAACCGCGTGCTCAAAGACGTCGACAAAGACCATCAGCGAGTCAAACTCAGGCATCAAGGCCTTCGACAAGTCAGCAACCAAATATTCAAGAAGCCGGGCCCTCAAATGTTCAAGAAGTCGGGCCCTCGAATGTTCCGCGCGAAGCTGAACAGCTATGCCAGACGCTTAATGAAATCTGGGAGGCAGGGCCTCATGCAAACGAAGATGTGGCTGCAGCACTAGTAGGTGAGTTGCTCAGTCCACCAGAAGGAGAGGAAGACGTATTAAGAGATGTTGAAGAATATGTGCCCGAGCAGGCCGATAAAGTTTTGTCATCTTCAGAAACCGAGTCGGAAGAGATGGAGGAGATAGAGGTTGAAGCGCCTGATTCAGTGTCTACAGAACCTAGTATTCAGATTGGAACGTATGGATCTAGGTTAGTTATCAATGAAGAAGGATCGAGGAGGAGAGAGGCAAGGGAATCTGATGATTCAGATTTTGAAGAGGAGGAAGTTGCTCCCTTGGTGACTCGGCAAAGGGCCAAGCGTCACCGGTTTATGCAAGGGACATCCTCAGCATCCAATGCACAACAACCTCAACCTCAAACTCAAGAACCACAAGCCACCCCTCCACCATCACCACCACCTCAACATGAGCCATATATTCCATCCCAATTCGCCCAACACCCATACAATCCATTCCATTTACTTCGACCACCTACGCTGACAACCAACGTTTTATGCAGCTTAAGGGACGTGTTGACTTCCAGCATGTTCAAATCTTGAGCCTCACAAAGGCGATCGGCGAAATCCAGGCGCATAATGCAGATCTTGATAAGGATAATGCCGAAATGAAAAAGATAGTGGAGCAAGTTCAGGAAGAGAACGTTGAGTTGAAAACGTTTGTAGCAGATCAGGCCGAAGAGTTAAGGGCGATGCGCTCCCTAATCGAGCAGTTAATGAAAAATATACAGGCTCAGGGGGAGACATCGTGCCAAGATCTGAATGTACAAAGGCCAAGAGATGAGGATGATGAAGATAATCAAGGCGATGATCCCAGCCCTAATAGACAGGATGAGCCAGTAGATTTTTCTGTTGCTCAGACTGCTCAATCTGAGGGGGAGCCTAGTCTAGGAGGAGAAGTAGGAGGAGCAGGAGGAGAAGCGGGTTCTTCAAGGACTTTAGATAGCGACATGATAGATGCACTGAAAGATATTGAGGAAGAGCTTATGGAATTTCATTTTGAAGACGAAGTCGAAGAGTTGGAGGAAGGTGAATTCATTCCAGAGGAAGTCGTTGACTGGAAATCGGATGATGAAGTGTTAGATGACGAGGACGATCATGTCAACGAGATCATAATAAATTCACAACCTGTCACGGAACTGTATGTGGGCCAAAATCATAATGTGATTGATATAGACTACATCAAGGAAGCCTCAAATGAACACAAAGAACTTGAAGAGGCTGAGAAAGAACCATCTAGAGCTGAGTTGAAAAATCTTTGGTTTAAGAAGGAAGAAAAGAAAGATCAGCTGAAGATGAAAAAGAAGATGAGAGTTCCAGGTGCCGGAAACTTCTCAGGAGGGATTATTAGCTGGTTCTTTGACAGAGAACTGCAGCTGTTTATTTTGAAAAGAAGAGATGGCCTCCAATACTTGAGGCGAACACTGAAAGCGTTTAATTCACTGCCCAAGATTGAAGTTAAAGAGTTAGCCTGGAAGGAGCTGATTAATATTGGAGATGATAAGTATGCAGAAGTGATTGAAAGAATTATAAGAAAGAAGGGCGATCAGGCAAATTTGAGCGACTCAAGCCAAGGACCGGAAAGAGGCTCGAGGATGGATCAAGGATAGATCCTCATACTGGAAGGCCTTGGGCCAGAATGATTTATAAGCCAGTCAAATGCTTGAAGAGAGTGCCAATGAAATCGATGCCACAGAATATTTTGAGCAACATGAAATGGTGGTACCTCGAGATTGACACTGCTGAAGCCATCATGGAGGATCAAGACGAGAAGGTCATTTTGAAGGTATATGATCCACTGCATTTGATAAATCTATCAAAGGACGACCTGAAGAAGCTACATGATCAGCCTATCTTCTTTATTGAAGCATGGAGATCTGAAGCCAAGAAGTTCCAGAAGGTAGTTAAAGTTTGTATAGATGCTGGGTTATATGCAGGCAGTAGTATATATAGTTCTAATACTTAAACTTGATGTAAATAATTAGAAGCTATCGTCAAGGGGGAGTCTGTTGGTACACCCTGTGTGACGATAGCAGTCTAATCGATCTAACATTTTGGCTTAAGTAATATTCAGAGCATTGAGAATTATCGAGTGTTTTGATATATATGTTTATATATGTTTGAATGTTATTGATTGAGTGTTTGAAATTGATGTAACATATTACAAGAAGTTCAATCATAAAGTTCAAAGATTAACTCAAGCATAAGTAAAAACATAAGTTTCAACACTTAGGTGTTTAAGTGATTTGGCTAGATTCGAATTATATAAGGGTAGGCATTCGAATCTGTGATAGATTCGAATGTAGCCTTAGATTTGTCAGGATCTAAAACTGAATAACCAAGATTAACTGATTTGAAATTTATCAGAGTATAAATCAATAATCTTGCTTTGAATCAAAGTTTAATTAAGAAGTTTGCGGAATAACACTTAATTATTTTAACAAAAACTTTCAAAACCAATGAAGCATAAAACATAAGAAGTAATCAAGACTGTTTGTATTGCTGAATTCAATGATTACAATCACCTCTAATCTGTTTGATTAGACGAAGAACACAGACTGTTCTTAGGGTTTTACAACCTTAGAGGCTTAAGAAAACTTAACCAACGAAGCAATTACAGACTCAAAAATATGCAGAAAACTTCTATACAATAGAAAACCTATTCTGTCTATTTATATTGCTTTTTGGACTTGTTTCCTTGAAGGACTATGACTTCTCTGATAGTAGATATGCTGGAATCTTCGTGTAGATATCTTTCCTGAAAATCAGCACTTTCTGTTTATGAAACTGTTGAGCAGCTTGAATCTCTTGACAGCATGAACTGAGCAGCTTGAGTTGTTTTGCTCTGGCAGCTTGAACTTTTACACTGGCAGCTCGAGTTTCTTCAACTAGCAGCATGAACTTTGTATTTACATGTAAAATCTACTAACAGTCTGAGAAGTCTAACTAACAGTTTGAACATACTTAAACTATTTCCCAACAATCTCCCCCTAACTTAAATTCTTTGCACAAGACTTTAAGTTCTATACAAAAATGGAAATAAATAAGTAAACTGTTATTTACAAACCAAGGCTTTCAAAAACTCACAACTGTGCAAGTTTATGATCTATAGCCTTCAAAAATTCTTTCTTCATCTCTTCTTTATCACAAGATATCCTAACTGATTTTATTTGGAGCAGCATATCTTTTGAAAAATTATAAAACTCGAGATTGAAGAAAATACCAAACCCATCTGTGAATTTGATTCTGTAAGTTCTGGATTTGACAAAAATATGAACTTCCTTGACCTTTTTCCCTTTCTTCTCAGCATCTTCTATTTCTTCTTTTGCAAATTCAGGATCAGCAACTGAACTTAGATCTCTGATGAGTTGTTTTACTTGTGGAAGAGCAGATCTAACTTGAGATACAGATCCTATGTTGTACATCTTTATCAGTTCATCCCTGGTCAGCTTATGAACCATTTGCCAGAATGTATCAGACTCCTCTTCTGGTCCAGACTCTCTCCTTATCACAAACTTGACCCTTAAATCTCTTTCATCCAGTGACTTAGCAAACCAGTAGTTGATTTGAGGCTTTGTGAAATCATGTTGATCAATCAACTTCTCTATCTCCATAGCCTTTTTCAAATGTTGCTCAAAGAGCACTCTCTTAACCGATGAAGGAATAGGGACAACTGCTTGATCAGTGGGAGTAGGTGCACTGGCACCAGCTTCAGTTTGGACTGATTGGGTTGTTGGTTGGACTTCTTGGGATGGTTGAGCTTCTGGAGAGACTGTTGTTCTCTGTCTTTTGTCCATCTCCTTATCATGAATCTCCTGCAGCCTTTCAGTAGACATGGACTGAGCCATTTTCTTTGGAATACCTGCTGCAAAGGCAAAATTGATAAGAAATCTTCTATGCTCAGCCTTGGAGTGCCCTATTGGCATCTTTCTTTTCCTTGCTCCTTGCTTGACCACAAACCCCTTTAAGTAATCACCTAAAGTCTCATCATCATCCATTGGGGTTTGGGCTTGCTGCTCTAATTCTTTGTCTTGTTCTTCTGCTATTTTTCTGGCAACTTCAGCATCAAAGGCAATTTGGGCTTCTTTTGAGGAAAATTTATGCTTTGGAGACTCAATGAGAATGCCCTTGCCCTTGTCTTTTGTAGCAGATGTTGTGTTAGGCACAAAAAGGCCTCAGTCAAACCTGTTCTACATCTGAGGGGGAGATTTTATAATCAAACCTGTTGATGCATTTGAAGGATGAATTTAAGGCCTGTTATATGCCTTATTGAAACCTGAAAATGATTTGCAATATCATTCTAAAGCTGTTCTATATGTTGCATGTGTTGCAACTAAGATAGTTTGTCCAAGCTGCTCTGTCTGCTGAACAGGCTGGACATAAATTGTCTACGCTGCTCTACACTGTTGAGCAGCTTGGGCGTTTTTAAAGTGTTCTGTTCTTTGTGAACAGAACCTGTTCTTTGTGAACAGGCTAAACACTTTATGGAATTTGTTTCCAAGTCATCATGTATTGTTTTTTACTACAAGATCAGTTTACAAAGTCGAAGACAAAGTGGAAAACAGAACTGCTCAGCCTGCCCACGCTGTTCTGTAACATGAAGAAAAAAGGTTATTTGAAAAAGGGTGACAGACCTTTTTCTTATATCAAAATAGGCCTTTACAAGGAAGAAAGACGCAAAGTTGACATTCCTAAATTAGTTAAAGGCAACGCAACAGTAAACAAAGTAAAAAGATAAAAGTTCTGCACATGTGAAGACAAGTCTGCTTTTCAGAAAAGTGCAGAAAAGGTTATGTTGTCTTTTCAACAAGACTTTTCCTTTTCATTCTGTCCAATGAAGATGTTTCTCTGAGATCCTCTAAGTGAGTATAAAAGGGAGCTTCTAAGGTCAGAAAAAGATGTGAAGAAAGCTAAGTGCTTAAACCAAGAGTGAACGTGCAAGTGTGATCTTCATGCATGCAAGTCTTCTGTAAACCAGCATCTGTGTGTCTAAGCTGTTTTACCTAAGCTGTTCCTTAAGTCTTGTAAACACAGTGAGTGCTTCTTAGTGAGTGTATTCATTGTATACTAGTTCGAGTCTGTCTTAGACTAGTAAGCATACTGTTGTATCTGTCATCTCAGCTTGAACTATTCCGCATTCAAGCTTGTTTGTAATTAACAAATTGTTGATAATACATACAAACCTTGAGAAAAGAGTGTGTAGTTTTTTAAATTGCTGTATTCACCCCCCCTCTACAGCTTATAACTATATACTTTGGGAACCTCTCGGGACCTACAACTGGTATCAGAGCAGTTTAGAGTGTGTGTCATTCTAGATCTCTCATTCTCCCAAGTTTCCATGGACAACAGTGCTGCAAATTCTTCTTACTATGACAATGGCTCTATGGGCAAGCCTCCAAAATTTAATCATCAAAACTTCTCTGGTTGGAAGTGCAGAATGATGCTCTACTTAGAGAATCTGGATGTACAACTGCCAGAGATAGTGATGGAGGGTCCCCATGTGCCAACCTCTGTTACTACTATAACTCCAGCGGTTGAAGGAGCTGCCCCTGAAATCAGGACCTTTGAGAAAGCTAAAGCTCAATGGTCTGATGAAGACAAGAGATTGGTGGCTCTGGATGCAAAGGCCAGAAACAACCTGGTCATTTCTCTCCCTGATGATGTGTTCAAGCAGGTGGAGAAAATGAAGACAGCAAAGGAGATGTGGGATACTTTGTGTACCGTCTATGATGGACCCACAATCACACTGGACAACAGGATCAACAATCTTGTTAGACAGTATGAACTCTTCTTTGCTAAACCAAAGGAGACTCTCACTGAAACCTACACCAGGTTCACTGCTCTAGTGAATGATCTCAAAGCTGTTGGGATCACCAATGACAGTCTTACCCTGGTGAACAAATTTCTGGACATTTTAACTGAAGAGTGGAACTACTTCTCAACAATCCTAAGGAACTCGGGTACTATCAGAAGTATGGATCTAGTCAATCTGTACGGATCCTTACTGAATGATGAACAGTCAAGGCAACAAAAGAGAAATGCCTTGGAAATGTCCAGAAGAGGTGCAACCTTTGTGGCTAGTGTGAGACAGCCTGTAAATCAGGTGAGTGATGTGTTCATTCAACCTGATCAACAGGATGATGAAAAGGAGGAGGTGTCAGACGAAGAAGATGCTGCAGATCTTGCTGAACAAGATGATGAGCAAATGATAGCCATGCTTGTCAAAAGGTTCAACAAGAAAAGGTTTGAAAGAAATATGCTGCAAGGAGGTTCAAGTGCTGGCAAAAAGAAGGCATTTGACAAATCCAAAGCTGAGTGCTTCAAGTGTGGCAAAACTGGTCACATAGCTGCTGACTGTGTGTCAAAAGCTGTTGGTCAGTCATCCAAACCCAACAAGACTAACAAGGATGATGGCTATAAGGTTAAGTACCTTATGGCCATGGCTAAGCTAAGGAAATTGGAAAACTCTGTGTCTTCCAATCGCCAAAAGGGACTCATGGCAGAGACATGTGACTGGGAGGAATCTGATTCATCATCTGATGAAGAAGATAATCAATGTCTGATGGCCAACATTGATGTCCCATCAACAAGCAGTTTCAAACAGGATATGGTTGAAGCTGAAGTCTTCAGCAGCTTAGAGAACTGGAATCCTACAATGATGTATAAGGTACAAAATTTTGTGGCTTACAGTTCTGAAGAAAAAGTTAAAATGTTTGAATATATGCTTGTTGATCTCAAAGCTGCTGTTGAGAAGCATGATGCTTTATTATCTGAAATCTCTATGCTTAAAGCTGATCTTAAAACTAAATCCAGTAAACTGGACAGTTTCCATAAGTTGGAAACTGAGCTTGATGAATTAAAACACGTCAACTCCATTTTACTGGAAGAAAAGAGAGAAACAGATATAAAGCATGCCAAGCTTCAAAAGATAGTTGACTCTTGGTGCCAATCTGCACAAAAAGTCAGCCATTTTATAAGTCAACAGATTCCTGCACAAATCCAAGCCTATCTTGGAGGGGATCTTGACACAGCAGCTTCAACTGTTGAGATAAGTAATTTGAAAGAAGATTTATCCACTCTTGGTGAACTTCCAAATACATTCATTCAAAATGTGAATGGTAAACTAATCTCAACAAATAGGTTTGTCAGGCCTCAAAATACTGACAGCTTGTGTGAACTCAGCTCAAAAGCTGATGTTGGAGTTTGTTCTCCAAAACAGCCTGCTAAGTGCTTTGCTAGCTCACACAAGCAAAAGAAAGGAAAACATGTTCAAACTGAAGCTGTGGATGCTAAACCTGTTGACAAAACAGGTTCTGAGTCCAAAGCTGTTGGTAAAAAGCATGTTAATCCTTTTGATGCTAAACACTTTGAAAATAAGTTTTCAAAAAGTAAGCAGCCTGTTTTCAACAAGGGTAAGTCTCATGTTGAAAACAAAACTGCTGTGATTTCAAATAAGTTTTCAAATCATAGTGGTAAATTGGTTTTAAATAAAAATAAGTTTTTCAAAACCAAACACAGTGAGTATGCTGATAGGCAGCATAAATCACAATCCAGTAGGGGCAAAGGCAAAGCTATTGCTCAAACTGAGACAAATGGGAATAAGTTTCCCAAACCTGTGGAAGCTCAAAAGCCAATCAAGCTTCCTGTCTTTGACATATGTCCTCCCAAAAAGAGGAAAGAAGAGACAGTCAAAGCTGTGGCTATTGAACTCTCCACACAAGCTGTTGATTCAACAAAGAATGCTAAATCTGCTGAAGGAATCAACAAAAACAGCTCAGAATGTGTTTCTGAAGGATCTTCTTCCAAAAATGCTAAAAAGAGAAAATGTTACAAATGTGGGAAGAAGACACATCTGGCCAAGGACTGTCCTGAATCTGAGGACATGAGGCCTGTTGACTCTGCTGTTTCCCTCACAGCTGTCACAAGCAGTGGTGGAAATGTCACAGTCACTGAGGATGGTATTCAAGCTGATACCATTCAGATAGGGAATATTAGTGTGGACATTCCAAATCCATCAACAAATGTTGATGAAGTAGGAGAACTCATCTCTGTGATGAGTTCCCCTAAAAATGACTAATAATTCTCTTATCACTCTGCAGAAAAAACAACCTTCCCAGGTTTGGTACTTGGACAGTGGCTGCTCAGGGCACATGACAGGTTGTAAAGAATTGCTGAGTGAACTCAGGCCTGAAAAAGGGCCAAAAGTCACCTTTGGTGACAATGTGCAGGGATCCACTGAGGGATATGGAACTCTTAAAGCTGGTGTTGCAGTGTTCAAAAGGGTAGCCTATGTGGTTGGGCTAAAACATAACCTTGTTAGCATAAGCCAACTGTGTGATGCTGGCTACAAGGTTAACTTTGATGAGCACCTGGGTTATATATTGGATTCCCAAGGCAAAGTTGTGCTGTGTGCTCAACGAAAGAAAGGTGTATATGTTGTGGATATGCATTCTGCTGATCCCACAACTGAAACCTGTTTTCTCACAAGAACCAACGCTGATCTAAACTGGTTATGGCACAGAAGACTGTCACATCTGAACTTCAAGAACATCAACAAACTCTGTAAGAAAGAGTTGGTGACA
>JAANYP010003410.1:76350-120838 GCA_020465985.1 Centrapalus pauciflorus
GGCTACAGACAGGAGGAAGGCATTGACTATGATGAGACATTTGCTCCTGTGGCCAGGCTAGAAGCAATTCGTTTGTATCTAGCCTACGCTGCTCATAAGAGCATAAAGGTATTTCAAATGGAAGTGAAGAGTGCATTTTTGAATGGGAAGCTGCAAGAAGAAGTATATGTCAAGCAGCCTCCAGGTTTTGAAAATGAACAACACCCAGGTTTTGTCTATAAGTTAGACAAAGCTCTCTATGGTCTCAAACAAGCCCCTAGAGCCTGGTATGACACTCTTACTGAATTCCTTATGAGCAATGGGTATTCCAGAAGTAAAGTGGATACCACATTATTCATAAAGAAGGTGAAGTCTGATATTATGCTTGTTCAAATTTATGTGGATGACATAATATTTGGTTCTACTAATGAGCAACTATGCAAGAATTTTTCATTACTCATGAAATCTAAGTATGAAATGAGTATGATGGGAGAACTAACTTTCTTTTTAGGATTACAGGTTAAACAAACCTCAACTGAAATTTTTATAAATCAAAGAAAGTACACTTTAGATCTTTTGAAAAAGTTCAAATTTGATCAAAGTTCTCCTATTAAAACCCCAATGGCCACCAATGTAAAATTGGATGCTGATGCCAGTGGCAAAGCTGTTTCAGTAACAGCTTACAGAGGCATGATTGGGAGCTTGCTATACTTGACTGCTAGTAGACCTGATATTATGTTTGCCACCTGTTTGTGTGCTAGGTTCCAAGCTGATCCAAAGGAATCACATCTAGCTGCTGTGAAAAGAATCTTCAGATACTTGAAGGGTACACCAGGTTTGGGTCTTTGGTACCCCCAAAGACTCAAGCCTTGAACTAACAGGTTATTCAGATTCTGATTTTGCAGGCTGCAGGTTAGATAGGAAAAGCACAACAGGTGGATGTCAACTCCTTGGTGGAAAGTTGATCAGTTGGAGTAGCAAGAAGCAGA
This sequence comes from Centrapalus pauciflorus, assembly GCA_020465985.1. Lineage (NCBI taxonomy): Eukaryota > Viridiplantae > Streptophyta > Magnoliopsida > Asterales > Asteraceae > Centrapalus > Centrapalus pauciflorus. The sequence goes on from JAANYP010003410.1 coordinate 77,319, forward strand.
ACTCAGTGTTCACTTCTACTGCTGAAGCTGAATACATTGCTGCTGGAAGCTGCTGTGGGCAGATTCTGTGGATGCAGCATCAGCTTGAAGACTATGGGCTTGTGTATAGGAAAACTCCTATTCTGTGTGATAACACAAGTGCCATAGCCATCTCCAACAATCCAGTATTTCACTCAAGAACAAAGCATATTGAAGTCAGACATCACTTCATCAGGGATCACATTCAAAAAGGTAATGTGGAGGTAAGTTTTATTTCCACAAATGAACAGCTTGCAGACATTTTCACCAAACCTCTGGATGAAACAAGGTTTAATTACCTTGTCAGCAAGCTGGGCATGTTAAACAAGAGTGACTAAGTGTCTCTCAAAGGTCTAATAATTTGTATGTTTCACACTGCTCAAGTTTCTCTGAACAGCTTAGACAGAACAGGTTATACATGTTCTGTACTTAGTCATTTGTCTGAAAAACTTGAACAGCTTGAGCATACAACAGGCTGAACAAAAACAGTTTAACCTGTTTATTCGTCCAGCCTGCTCTGATGGTTCAGTCTTCAACCTGTTCACTTCTTCATACTGTAACCTGTTCATCTATTGAACACAACCTGTTCTCACAAAAGAGAGCAGGCTGAAGGAACAGTTTGAAGGAAGAACAGCTTGAAGACTGAGAACCTTGTTGACCCTGATCATCACAGGTTTGACCATCAGCGTAGACCAGCAGTTTAATTACCTTTCTTCATAATTAAGTTTCTTAAATTATGTTTTATTTAACTTAATTACTGCGGATAATGTTTGTTACGTGTGTTAGTGATTAAAAAGGTCAAGTGGTCTGACAAATGTTTCTGACATGGACAACCGTTCCGTTTTTCCGTCAACTAACATTTCAAATCAAACCGCCCAAACCTTTTCTCTCTCATACACACGAACATTCAAATCCTATAAATACCTACATACTGTTTCATCTTCGTCTTCCTCAACATTTCCAGAAATCCTCAAGAACCCTAAAATCGACTAAGTGTCTTTTGCTTCCCCAAACCTTCAAAATTCCCAAATGGCTCACAGACCAAATCCCTTTCTACCAGTCTTCGTTGGTGAGGATGTTGTTAAACATCCTTCTGTCACCACGATGCTGACCCTCAAGCCCACCAACTACATTGCAAATCTCACTATCCCCAAAAACTATGTGGGGAAGGGTTACGACCGAATGGTGGAATTTCTGCAAGTTCATCCGTTGAACTATGCACTGACTGCATCTCCTGGTGTCCTGTACCAGGAGATGGTATACGAGTTCTGGTATACCTGCTCCTACAATCCAAACACTCAGGTTATCAAAGGTACTATTCTCAATGGGACTCAAACCATTGAGATTACAGTCGATCTTCTGAGGGAGGTTCTTCATCTTCCAGTTGCTGAGAACTATGATCTCCCTCAGCCTGAAAATGAGCAAATGGGCAATCTGCTACGCTTCTGTGGTGTGGCAGAACCCAAGGTTGGAGCTACTCTGTACAGGAAGGAGCTGTCACCCACTTACAGCTTCTTATTTGCCTCTGTGGTAATGTCATTCAGCAGCAAGGTTGGTTCCTTTGACCAACTTAGTAGAGATGAAGTGCCTGTAGTCCTTCAGCTGGTGGATGGGACTACACTTGACATGGCCAAATGGATCTTCTTGAACATGAGAAACCTGGTGCAGCAAGAAACAAGACCAGCTGCTGTCCGATATCCCAGGTTCCTGAGTCTCATCTTCTGCCATGTCTGTGGTGAGCATCTATATCATTCTCAACCTCTACTTAAAACTGCTGCCTTCCCTGTCATAGGGAATAGAGTTTTTCATACTCCTGTACTGGCAAATGAGCCTCCTCTATCAACACCAATGAGGAGGCTGTTGGGTTTAGTGGAAGGACCCTCTGCTGTGAGGGTGGATCCAGTCACTGCTGCTCCCACTGGAAAATCCAAAGCCAGGTCCAAGCTTGTGAAAAGGACCATGGCAGCTGAAGCTGGGCCTGCTAAAAAGAAGGCCAAAACAGCTCAGGCTGAGTCTGCTCCCTTAGCCTCTGTGGCTGAGGAAGAGCAGATTCCTCACCCTGGCTCATCTGTTGAGCCTGAAGCCTTTGTGGCTGGTGCCTCTGTGGCACAAGAGACTATGGAACAGTCCAGCCCCACTGTTCCTGACCCAGTCTCACATCCAGTCCAAACAGATCCTCTCTCCTCTCCACAATCACCCACATCATCCATCCATTACCAAAGAAAATCAATAGCCAAAAAGAAATCAGCCCAGAAAACCACCTCCTCTGTTCCCTCTCAACAGGGTTCAGTTGTAAAAGAAGCAACCCCAGCTGCCTCTCCTATTTTGGGAGAAGGTTCAGCTCATTTGGAGCCTGCTTCACTCCAACCTGAGTCTCCCTTGAGTCAGCCTAGACCCTCTGGTTCCTCCCAACAGGAACCAGTTGTACCAATGGAGATACCCACATCAACTATCCCAGCCTCCCAACAGGCTGAGGATATTGAAAGACAGGAGCCCTCTCCACTCCACACTGAGTCCACACTGTCCCCCACTCATATCTCCTTACACCCTGAGTCTGCACGAGGTGCCAACGCTGCTGATATAGACCAATCAGCAGCTCAGCCTCACACTTCTGTTCCCCATGATTCAGCTGTTCAACACCAAACAGCTGCTGAGGGACCAATATCCCAAGCTGATGAACCTCAGGGATCATACCATCCCTCTGGTGAGGCTGCTCCCTCAATGCAAATTCCATCAGCAGGTTTCACCACTGCTGATGTTGAAATGCATATCCCAACTCCCCATGATGAGGTGCCTTTAGACCAAGGCACTGCAGAGGGAACCACCACTGGTCTTCATGAGGGTGCTGCAACACAAGCAGCATCTGAGAGGCCCCAAACATCATCCCCTTCTCCTAATGATGCAGCTACAGCCGCTGCTGAAGGACTCCTTGATCCCTCTAACCTGGGCCATCTTACTTTTGCCCAGGCTATGGAACTACTGTCCAAAGTTTCCCTTCCTTCTCCATCTCATCCTCAAACACCAGCCTCATCATCATCTTCTCCATCCACTCACTCCAAACAGTCTACCCATACACCTCCATCTCCCAAAGACCTGCCTTTGAAGGATCAGCTTTCATTGCTGACCAACAAAGTTGGTTCTTTGGAAAATACCATGCACTCCCTACCATCCATCATCTCAGACTCTGTGTCTGAGCAGCTCAAAGGATTCTTTGATACGTTCAAAGAATCCTTCCCAGTCACTCCCCAAACTGACCACTCTCCACAGCTGCTTGCACTCACTGCACTGCTGCAAAATGTATCCAACTCTCTCTCCTCTATCCTCTCCTTACAGCAGGACTCTGTGTCCTCTATGACAGCCATTTCTCAACAGCTGTCCTCTCTTCTCACTTCTTGCAATACTACTCTTCCTTCAACATTGGCCAGCCTGAACACTCTTATGGGTTCTCTATCAAATTCTGTGTCCTCAAACCTTGCTGATGTGCAAGATTCTCTTGAACTTCATCTTGCACAGCTCCAAAGTTTGTTGTTCACAGCTTCTGATAGAGACAACATTGTTAAGCTGACCACTTTTGCTGATTCCCAAGCTTCTTCTCTTCAAAACTGTCTTTCCCAACTTGGTGAGGTGAAGGATAACTTGGCTTACTTAGTGCACAGCCTTGTTGGTCCTAAACCTTCCAAACCTGCTGGCAAGCCTGCTGACTTTGTGTCTTCAGGCAGACCAGGGGTTGAAGTCGCTGCCTCATCTCCTTCAAAGGGGGAGAAATCATCTGCCTCGAAGACTAAGTCTAAGGGGGAGAAGATTCCTTCTCCTAAGGAGATACCAGTGTCTGCATCCCAAACTGATCAACCAGCAGAAACAGGTGCAGCTGAAGGTGTTTCTCAAGCTGCTATGCCTACTCAGGCTGGCTCTCCAAACCCTGCTCAGTCTAAGGGAGAGGAAGTCATTCCTGAGGACAGGCCTAGCAGCAAAAGGAGGCACCTTATCCTAGCAGAAGAAGAAGAAGAAGAAGAAGAAACTCCTGAAGCTGCTGTCACTAAAGCAGCAGCTAAAGGCAAAGAAAAGGCAGCTGAGGATCCTATTGAGCAGAAACAGGCAGATACACAGTTTCACAAAGCCAGAGCCAAAGAGATGGGCCTCCCTATGCACAAGTACTTTGAGTTTAGGGAAGAACAGCTTAAGGCTCTGGAAGAGTTAAGAAAAGAAGAACAATCTGCCAAAGCTGCTAAGTCCTTTGCCCTCCAAGAAGCAAAGAAAGTTAAAATGTCTACCTTGGAGGTGCAAAAGAAAATAATGGAAGCTGCCAGGAAATCAGCAGAAGAGAAGGAAGGAGAAAAAGGTACTCAGGTCTCTGTGACCAAATCAACAGTACCATCTGCCAGAGCCAAATTCCACTTTGACAACTTGGCCAGAAAGAAATTTCATGATGTTGCTACTAGAAGGCTGGCCAAGGAAGCAATTGTCAAAGCTGTTCCCATTGCAAGAAAAGGCACACAGTGGAAACTTCAGATCACCAGGATGGGTGCAACAGGCCCTGAAATGGAATCATATGATCACACTGATGTTGCTCAAATGGGTTACAGGGAATGGTTGGAACTGGCAGTTGCCCTGAGCCAGTCTAAGTCAGAAACGGCTAAGACTATCAGGGCATACATCAAGAAGCTGATGGAAAGAGTAAAGGAGCTGGGCCTGATTCCAAAAGAAATAAGTGAAGGTGTCTCTGTGACACATCCAAAGATAAAGGCCAGGAGAACAAAGAGGGATACAGAGCTGGAAGAACTCCTTATGATGATTGAACAAGGAGATTATGCTGTGGAAATTAAAGGAGTTGACCACAGCCTGCCTGAAGGAGTTGAATTTGAAGATGGCAAAGTGATTGAAGAGCCTGAGTTAGGGGCATTTTTTGTAGATCCCCTATCTCAGAAGAAATGTTTTCAAAGAGCTTCAGACCTACACAAAGTTGGTCTTAAGCAGCTTGCAGCCTTCAGAATTGCCACCTCCTTCAGTCAGTCCAGCCTATGGAGAGCAGCTATCTGGGAAGAGCTGAAAGGTTTTTATGACAGAGGTGAACTTCAAAGTTCTAACTTTATGTTTCTTACAGCTGAAATTGAAGAACACGAAGAAACAAGGGAAGAACTTGTAAAAAGATTCAAAGAAGGGATGCCACCTCCTGTCGAATGAAGTCCATCTGCCATCTGGGTAGGTGAAGAATGGAAGCTGTCCATCAGTTGGACAGGCTTGCCATTATTTGCTCCCAAATCAAACAGTCCAAACATTTTGTACATTAGTTGTACATTTTGTACATTAGTTGTACATTCTGTACATTAGTTGTACATTATTACATAAGTTGTAATTTCTGTTTTTACATTAGTTGTAAAATACATTAGTATATTAGTTGTACTTTTGTAAGAACATATGTTGTTCTAGTATAGTCAAGAATCAGTGTATATATAAACTGATCTTTTACTTTACTGTAATGTTGTAATTTTATTTCAGCAAATGTACTGTAAAAATATATAGTGATTTTTGACAAGACCAGCTTGGACTGGTTATTGCAAATAGGGGGAGATTGTTAGGCACAAAAAGGCCTCAGTCAAACCTGTTCTACATCTGAGGGGGAGATTTTATAATCAAACCTGTTGATACATTTGAAGGTTGAATTTAAGGCCTGTTATATGCCTTATTGAAACCTGAAAATGATTTGCAATATCAGTCTAAAGCTGTTCTATATGTTGCATGTGTTGCAACCAAGACAGTTTGTCCAAGCTGCTCAGTCTGCTGATCAGGCTGGACATAAACTGTCTACGCTGCTCTACACTGTTGAGCAGCTTGGGCATTTTTAAAGTGTTCTGTTCTTTGTGAACAGAACCTGTTCTTTGTGAACAGGCTAAACACTTTATGGAATTTGTTTCCAAGTCATCATGTATTGTTTTTGACTACAAGATCAGTTTACAAGTCGAAGACAAAGTGGAAAGCAGAACCGCTCAGCCTGCCCAAGCTGTTCTGTCACATGAAGACAAAAGGTTATTTGAAAAAGGGTGACATACCTTTTTCTTATATCAAAATAGGCCTTTACAAGGAAGAAAGACGCAAAGTTGACATTCCTAAATTAGTTAAAGGCAATGCAACAGTAGACAAAGTAAAAAGACAAAAGTTCTGCACGTCTGCTTTTCAGAAAAGTGCAGAAAAGTTATATTGTCTTTTCAAACAAGACTTCTCCTTTTTCATTCCGTCCAATGAAGATGTTTCTCTTAGATCCTCTAAGTGAGTATAAAAGGAAGCTTCCAAGGTCAGAAAGATGTGTGAAGAAAGCTAAGTGCTTAAACCAAGAGTGAACGTGCAAGTGTGATCTTCATGCATGCAAGTCTTCTGTAAATCAGCATCTGTGTGTCAAAGCTGTTTTACCTAAGCTGTTCCTTAAAAGTCTTGTAAACACATTGAGTGCATCTTAGTGAGTGTATTCAGTGTATACTAGTTTGAGTCTGTCTTAGACTAGTAAAACATACTGTTGTATTCTGTCATCTCAGCTTGAACTATTCCGCATTCAAGCTTGTTTGTAATTAACAATTGTTGATAATACATACAAACATTGAGAAAAAGAGTGTGTAATTTTTAAAGTGCTGTATTCACCCCCCCTCTACAGCTTATAACTATATACTTTGGAAACCTTTCGGGACCTACAGAAATCCCTGAACATAATACAACCTATCCGAAGTATATATATATCAATCCACAGAATATAACTATCTCTACACGGGTAGCTAATAACTCCTCAAGCAGTAACAATGGCAAACCTACTTCGGTCCAGCAGGCCTACTAGAAGTCTGATCACCTGAGATACACACGACAACACACACAGGTCAGCTAAAGCTGGTGAGAATGCAAGGGTTAGAGTACGATTATAAAGCTCAATAAATAAATAACTCAGTGATAAAACGTTCAGCATTCTCTACTGAACAAGTATATGAGATCCCACAAAGTAGCACAATAGGTACTCAACTCGTGTGGATGAATCCACGTACCCAAATCCCTAGACCGCACAAAGCAGTCGTCAGGACTCAAAAGGGAATTGGGAGCGACCCAACCCCTGCCCAGCCGTACGGTTTAGTATCTCAACAGCTCAAGTGTCCCAAATCTCATATTTAAAACACAGTTCTCAATATAACACAATAATACGTGCATGATAGTATCTAAATAAAAGCTCGTAAGAAAACTCATGATATCTCATAAGAAAAGCTCGATAAAAGATCATGCAAGTATTAGTAAAATAATCGTACAAGTATCTCAACAAAAACATGCAAACTCACCTGCTCAGCTAGCTACACTAAGTCTCGGTTCCCTGCCCTTTCCCTACCCTTTCAACGCGAGACCCTGAAAACACAATAACACAACTCAACAACACAATCTCAACCCAACAACTCTATATACAATTCTCAACAACTCACAAGACCCCAAAGACCCGAACACAAGACTCACAGAACCCGAAAACCCGACCCGAAACCCTAGCCGCATCGCGGCCGCACTGACCATCGCGATCGCGGTCGCGCTGACCATCTTGGTCGCGGCCGCGCTCAGGCTAACTGCCTGCGATCATCTCAAAAACATCGCGGCCCGCGATCAAGGGATCGCGGCCGCGCTCACGGACGAACAGTAGCAGTTCAGCTCTTTTTTTCACAGCCAGGGGATTCAATCCCCAAACTCGATTCTGCTCAATTTTAAACACGATTATATACTCGAATTTACCCAAAAGCATGATTAAACTCAATTCAACTCTTTTTCAATAATCGACAACAGTGAATTCGCGAAATTAAGCTCAAAACTTACTTCTAACCCAAGCAAGAAGATGATGATGTTGATCAGGAGCTCAGATCACAATTGGAGCTTCAATCTCTTGTTGCTGGTATCCAAACACACACATACACACACTCAACTTTAGTTCTGGCTTTTGAAATGAATTGAAGAAGCAAAGGAGATAACAATATATACGTTTTGGGTTTAACTCGGTCCGATACCCAAAAATACGATCCCGATACCCAAAATACAAATTTATATCCCCGGGTCCCAAATTAAATAATTAATCCAATGAAATAATTCCACGTACATATCTCAAAATCGGGATGTTACAATTTTTATTGTTTCTGTTTCTAGTTGATTAATAACATTAATACTTTTATTATATATTTATATCTATTTGTTTTATTAAAAAAAAAAGTTGTTAATAATTTATAACTAAAAGGCTAAAATATATAAAGTATAAACAAGGGCAAAATGAGTATTGTAATTAAAGCTAATGGATAAGGGACCAATCTTGAAAGTGAACATTGATGATTATGACCAATTTTGCAAAATATAAAGTTCATGGACCAAATCCAAAATTTGATACAAACAACAGTGACCATTTTTGTAATTAACTCTTAATTATATTATTATTATTATTCTCATTATTATTATTATTATTATTACTATTAATATTATAATAATTAATTATACCTATTTATTTTGTAAAATAAATCTATATATTACTTTCGTATATAATCAAATTTTGTTTAAAAGTATGAAATGTACGAATTTTTTCTAACAAAAATTTCAACATAAATCATAGTATTAATTAATGATATTATCTGAATAGCATCAAGCTGGAAAAGAAAAATACATTAGACTTTCATTTGGGTATACACCGGTCTTTGTTGAAACTTGAAAGTGTTGCATCCAATTTAAATTAGGGACTTTTAAATTATAGTAAATTACAAAAATGGTTCCTATGGTTTATATAAATTACAAAAACGGTTCCTCAACTTTCAAAATTGCTTTGACGGTCCCTCAGACTACTTTTTATTTATTGAATTGGTCCTTCTGTTTCTAAAATTTTATAAATGACGAGTTTGCCTTTTTTTAATTGTAAGTTTGGTAATTTCAATTTTGGTCCCTTTTTTAATTATTCATTTTTTGTTTTAAATTTGAAATATTAATGTAATAAATTATGATTTGATTCATTATTAATTATATTATTATTATTCTCATTATTATTATTATCATCATCATCAATTATACCTATTTATTTTGTAAAATAAATCTATATTTCTTTACTAAAAATTATTATTATTTATATACTTAATTAGTTAAGTTATGCATCTTTTTATGTATTCAGTTTATTTATTAAAGTTTGATTTATTTATATTTTATTGCTTAAACTATTTGTATAATTTTATTATTTATACTTTTCAATCAAACTATTTCAAAACGTAATGAATATGTAAATTTAAATCAAAATTTACACAAATTCAAAATTTATTAAAGTAATGAAATAGTTTGATTGAAAAGTATAAATAATAAAATTACACAAATAGTTTAAGCAATAAAATATAAATAAATAAAACTTTAATAAATAAATTGAACACATAAAAAAAGATGCATAACTTAACTAATTAAGTATATAAATAATAATAATTTTTAGTAAAGAAATATAGATTTATTTTACAAAATAAATAGGTAAAATTAATGATGATGATAATAATAATAATAATGATATAATTAATAATGATCAAATCATAATATATTACATTAATATTTCAAATTTAAAAACAAAAATTAAAAATTAAAAAAAGACCAAAATTGAAATTACAAAACTTACAATTAAGAGAAGGGAAAAATCGTCATTTTTAAAAAGTTTGGAAACAGAATGACCAATTCTATAAGTAAAAGGTGGTTTGAGGTACTGCCAGTGCCATTTCGAAAGTTGAGGGATCGTTTCCATAATTTCAAACAAACCACAGAGACCAGTTCTGTAATTTACTCTAATTTAGAAGTCCCTAAATTAAATTGGATGTAACACTTTCAACAAAGACCGGTGTATACCCAAATGAAAGTCTAATGTAATTTTCTTTTCTAGCTTGATGCTATTTTGATAATATCATTAATTAATACAATGGTAATATGATTTATGTTGAAAATATTGTTAAAAAAATTTGTACTTTTCATAGTTTTAAACAAAATTTGATTATATACGAAAGTATTATATATACATACAATTATCATATCTTCTAAACCAATGAAATCATGTTATGTGGCCAACCATGATTGGTTGGTGAGTTAAGTTTTTTTTTTTTTTTTTGTTAAATTTAAACTTTCCATAACACACTAATATATTTGTGTTATCTTTTATTTAACCCTTCTATTTTAATAAACTTTTGTTTATTCATTTTTTTAACATTTCTTATTACAATATTTTCTTACATATCTAAAATTAATATTTTAATCATATATATATATATATATATATATATATATATATATATATATATATATATATATATATATATATGTATATGTATGTATGTATGTATATAGTTCATATATGGTGTGTAAAGATGATATTACTACTGTATCATGGCTGATTTCTTAAAACACTTGAGGGTCACACCGATGAGCACAACTGAGCAGATGCAATTAAAGTATTGAGTAAATGATATTGGATATTGTTTAAGACACGAAATGATCATTGTAATTAAATTAACGGATGATTAATTACATCTCAAAGTACGGGGAATAAAAGTGCAATATCAGATATTGTAGTGATTTAATTGTCATTGGATGATAATTAAATAATAATTATCTAGTCTTTTATTTATTATTAAATATTTAATAAAAGATGTATTTATTTGAATTGGTATTATCATCTAATTAATGGATAACTAGATGGATAATTATAAACAAATTAATACAGATAATCATAAATAATTATCTAGTCATTTATATATTATTAGATAATATATAAAAGATAAATATTATTCAATAGATATATGATTATAGAGATAATTATATAAAGTTTAAATAATAAAGATAATTATTAAGATATATATTATATTAATATATTAAAGTTTACATTTAATATATATATATATATATATATATATATATATATATATATATATATATATACACGGCGTACCTATGAGATTCCAGCGTACCCTAATGTGAATGATCATTCACATATATTTTTTTTGAATAGACATGTATAAGACAACATTATATGACTTTTTTTTCAAAAGGAGCAACACCATAAATATTGTGAATGGTAAAAAAGATCATGTGAGTGGTGTGAATCACCATTCACATGTTGTGAAATGACCATTCACATGGATGACCATTCAGATAAATATGTATTGAGCATTCACATAATTTTTAAGGATACAGTATGTTTGATTGTATGTGAAATTCATATATCATATGTATAACATTAATATAAACATGGCTATGTGAAAAAAAATTAAAAAAAAGTTTTTAAAGGTTGATACCTTCGAGTGCACTTGATTTCGTGAGGTACCTTTTTGAACCTGACTCTCTCTCTCTCTCTCTCTACATATATATATATATATATATATATATATATATATATATATATATATATATAGGATTGGGTTCACATGAGAACCACTCTATTTCGTGAGAACGTGAGAACCACTCTAAATTTGTGCATCCACTGTATAAAATTGTGCATTTGATACTAAAATTAAATGTTTTCGATAAATTTATGCATTTCATGTAAAAATTTACGCATCTCATGCTATAATTTATCCTTTTATGTACAAATTGCGCATTTAAGAAAATTTTTGCATTTGATGTTCAAATTTGTGCATTTAGTTTATAATTTAATGAATATAATTTTTAAATGTAATTTTAGTGTTAGATTATGATATTTATTAATATTTAAGACTAATAATGATTTTAAGTAAAACTTTTGATTTTTAAATTTGTGCATTTGATGTACAAATATATATATATATATATATATATAGGGAGAGGTTCTTTTAAGAACCTTAAAGATGGTGAGAACCTATGAACCTTTTAGAGCCCCTGGATCAAAAGGGTATTTTTGGAATAAAAAATATTATCTTTCTCTCTCCACCTTTTTCATTATATGCATCTCTTTTTCACTTTCTCTCTCTTACTTTTTTTTTCATTTTAATTTTCTATTTCTTTCATTAGAATTGATTTTAATATAAAAAAACGTTTTTTATAAAAAAATAATTTTTTTTCTATATAAAAAATTATTTAATTGCAAAAAAATTAATGTGTTCTATATAGAAATATTATATATCTATATACATTGTTATATAATTTTATATTTTTTTATGTAGATTAACATTACTATTTATAATCTATGTAAAATGTTATGTTTCTTATATATTTCATATATTTTTATGTTTATTATACAAATCTATATCTTTTTTGTAGATTACCATTACTATTCATTGTGTTTTTGGTATATTTTATATCAGTTGCATACCAAGTATTCGATAAAATATCTAAAAAAAATCTTATTTTTTTTTGTTTCAATGTGTTTTCGATATATTTCATCGTTTAATCTACGTAGAATATATGATACTTGACATTCTACACGACATTCTACATAGATTGCATGACATTCTACGTAGATTACACGTCATTCTACGTAAATTGAATGTCATTCTACGTAGATTGAATGTCATTCTATGCAGATCGCATGACATTCTACGTAGATTGTACATAGAATATGTTCGTTGATACTCTACGTAGATTGCATGCCATTCTACGTAGATTGCATGTCATTCTACGTAGATTGAATGTCATTCTACATAGATTGCATGTTATTCTACGTAGATTTACAGTTTTATTCTATGTATTTTTGGTATATTTTATATCAGTTGCATACCAAGTGTTTGATAAAATGTCTAAATAAAATCTTTTTTTTTGTTTCAATGTGTTTTTGATATATTTTATCATGTAATCTATGTAGAATATATGATATTTGACATTTTACGCGACATTCTACATAGATTGCATGATATTCTACGCAGATTGCATGACATTCTACGTAGATTGAATGTCATTCTACGTAGATTGAATGTCATTCTACGTAGATTGCATGCCATTCTAAATAGATTGCATGACATTCTACGTATATTGTACATAAAATATGTTCGTCGATACTCTACATAGAATATGATAGATTCATTTTAAATGTTTTATAATGAAGATTATTTGTAAAATATTAGATATATATGAATGTAATAGTTATTAGATGTTTTACATGATAATCTACGTAGATTAAATGATAATCTACATAGAATATATGATACAAAACTACTTGTAGAAAATCACACATAATCTATGTAGAATGTTATGTTTATTATATATTTCATATATTTTTTTGTTTCTTATATATTTCATATATTTTTTTGTTTGTTTTTGGTATATTTTATCATGGAATCTATTTAGAATATATGATACTTGACATTCTACATGACATTCTATGGCATTCTACGTAGATTGCATGGTATTCTACGTAGATTACATGACATTCTACGTAGATTGCATGTCATTCTACGTAGAATGAATGCCATTCGACGTAGATTGCATGACATTCTACGTAGATTGTAAATAGAATATGTTCGTCGATACTCTACATAGATTGCATGCCATTCTACGTAGATTGAATGTCATTCTACGTAGATTGCGTGACATTCTATGTAGAGTATCGACGAACATATTCTATGTACAATCTACGTACATTGGACAGATTCATTTTCCATATTTTATAATTAAAATTATTTGTAACATATTATATTTATAATGAATGTAATAGTTATTAGATGTTTTACATGATAATCTATGTTGATTACATGACAATTTACGTAGATTACATCATAATCTACATAAAATATAATACCATACTACTTGTAAAAAATCACACATAATATATGTAAAATGTTATGTTTCTTATTTATTTAATATATTTTTATGTTTCTTATACATTTCTATATCATTTTATGTAGATTAACATTACTTTTTAATGTGTTTTTTGGTATATTTTATCATGTAATAATCTACGTAGAACATTTGATAATTGACATTCTACACGATATTCTACATAGATTGCATGTCATTCTACGTATATTGCATACCATTCTACGTAGACTGCATGTTATTCTACGTAGATTACATGTCATTCTACGTAGATTGCATGTCATTCTACGTAGATTGAATGTCATTCTACGTAGATTGAATGTCATTCTACGTAGAATGCATCACATTCTGCGTAGATTGTACATATAATATGTTCGTCGATACTCTACATAGAATATGACAGATTCATTTTCATGTTTTATAATGAAGATTATTTGTAAGATATTAGATTTATAATAATTGTAATAGTTATTGGATGTTTTACATGATAATCTACGTAGATTAAATGATAATCTAAATAAAATATAATACAAGACTACTTTTAAAAATCACACATAATCTATGTAGAATGTTATGTTTCTTATATATTTCATATATTTTTATGTTTTTTTATACATTTCTATATCTTTTTATGTAGATTAACATTACTATTCAATGTGTTTTTGGTATATTTTATATATCAGTTGCATACCAAGTGTTTGATAAAATGTCTAAATGAAATCTTTTTTTTTGTTTCAATGTGTTTTTGATATATTTTATAAGCTAATCTACGTAGAATATATGATATTTGACATTCTACACGACATTCTACGTAGATTGCATGTCATTCTACGTAGAATGCATGACTATCTACGTAGATTGTACATAGAATATGTTCGTTAACATATTCTATATAGAAAAAAATATTCTACATAGACATATAATATTTCTATATAAAATACATTATTTTTTAGCAATTAAATAATTTTCTATATTGAAAAAATAATTTTTTTTATAAAAAACGTTTTTTTACTTTAAAAATCAATTATAATGAAAGAAAAATAAAATGAAAATGAAAAAAAGTAAGAGAGAGAAAGAGAAAAAAACTGATTTTTTTCTTCCAAAAATATCATTTTCACACATTTTCAAGATTCTCCACTATCAAAGTTCAAAATAATTACAAAATTACTATCGAATATGTCAACCATTGATTATCATTAATCCAAAGGCCATAAAAGGTTCTTAGGTTCCCACATTTTTTATGGTTCTTAGAAGAACTCTCCCATATATATATATATATATATATATATATATATATATATATATATATATATATATATATATATATTTGTGTTTATATATATTTTTGTATATATCCACTGTGAACAAGTTATTCGTTGTGAACAAATAAAAAAAATACATATAATCATTCATATATATCAACAAACATTTGTAACATGATTCATATGATTCAAAGAGTTCATAGAAACGTCTACATCAAGATTCAGAACATTCAAAAGGTTCATAGTAGTGTTTGTAACAAAATTCATAGAATTCAACAAGATTCGAGAATTTCATAGGATTCAAAAAAATTCATAGGATCCAATAAGATTAATAGGTTAATAGAAGGGTTTAGTAATATTTTTAACAAGATTATAAGATTCCATGTCATTTGATGTTTGTTCACAATGAATAAAGTGTTCACAAAAGATCTCCACTCTCTCTCACTCTCTCTCTCTCTCTCTCTATATATATATATATATATATATATATATATATATATATATATATATATATATATATAGGTTGAGGTTCAATTGAGAACTTTTGTGCATCAGGGCACCTCGAGGCACTTTTGTGCATCAGATAATCTAACAAGGGTGCATAAAGGACATTTTGGGAAAATTAAATATATGAAATTAATTAATTTTTAAAAATCATTAAATGATAATTATGAGTTAATTTAGGAATTAAAATCCCACAATAACAACATTCCCCATTATCCTCCCTATTTCTCTCTCTCTCTCTCTCTCTCTCTCTCTCTCTCTCTCTCTCTCTCTCTCTCTCACTCTCATGCTTTTGATTAAGATATGGATTTTATGATGAATAGATGCATTTTGAAGATATGAACGTTTGTTGAAACGATGAACGATTAATGTTTGAATGAACGATGCATCACGTTAAAATAAGGTGCATTTTGGATTTTTGATTAAGAGATGCATTTTGGAAGGTACGAATTTTTGTATGAACGATTCATGTTTGAATTAACGATGCATCACGTTAAATTAAGGTTTTTGGATGAACACGTTGATGCATCACGTTAAATTAAAGTTTTTGGATGAACGATGCATCACGTTAAATACGAAGTTGATGAACATGAAGATAATGGATGAAGATGATGAACACAAAGAATGAACAACAATGATGCATCAGAATCTTTATTTTTTATTTGAATTTGTATTATTTTTGGAAATGTAATAATTAAATAAGGATTGCATAATTCCTGTTTTACCCCTCTGCATATTTCATTATGTGCACTTGATGCATAAAATTTTCTATTTAATTACCCTTTTGCCATTTGATCTAAACCACACATTCTTTTCATCTAAGGGACACTGGAGGTTCTTTTGTGCCTCGATGCACAAAAGTTCTCAATGGAACCCCCCCCCTCTCTCTCTCTCTCTCTCTCTCTCTCTCTCTCTACATATATATATATATATATATATATATATATATATATATATATATATATATATATATATATATATATATATATATATATATATATATATATATGATCAGGTTCTATGGGGCACCTGTATGCATCGTGCACTTTGGGAACCTGTATGCATCGTTAGATCTTGAATTTTAATGGTTCAGATTGTAGTGGCAAAATGGTAATTAACTTGAAAATGGGTGCACGGGTGCGTAACTTCTCGTGCGCGGAAGGGCAAAATCGGAAGATACTTGAATTCAGAAAATATTTCATCCAAATCTAAACAAACATGATGCATCTTTATCCAATTCATTGGATTCGTCTTCAAACACGATGCATCTTCATCCAATTCAATTTCAAACATGATGCATTTCGACCATATTCATCCTCGTCTTTGTTCCATCATTATGCATCACCAAAATCGTGATGCATTTCGGCCATATTCATCCTCGTCTTTGTTCCATCATTATGCATCACCAAAATCGTGATGCATTTCGACATTTAAACGTGTTAATTTCGTGATACATCTCTGAAATTTAAACGTGTTCATCAACGTCTTCAATGTGTTCATCATTGTCGTGATGCATTGCTGTTGTGCATCATGTTTGAAACAATCAATACCATATGCTCCAACTATTTCTTGGAAGCAATAACCACCAACATTAATAAAGAATCTTAGAATTCTTTGACTAGCCATAAGCATTATACGGAATCGTAGAATGAACTGTTTGTGAAAAAATTGATACTCAAAAACCATGATCAACAGACGCAAGCAAATTCTCGTCAACATCGATGCACAAGTATGGTGCAGAGTTGCATACCGACGGTGGACAGCGATGGTGGTGCTGGGTCTGACGGTAGTAGTAGTGGTTGTCCTGTGAAAACTGGTTGAGAGAAAGTGAGATGGAGAGAGGCTAGCCATGAAAGAGAAAGGGAAAGAGAGAGAAAAGGGGATGAATTTATGGGAAGGTTGTTGATCATTTTATTTAGTTTCCTAAATAAATGATAAATATCAAATTAAATCTTATAATTTAACAATATATTATTAAGCATTCCCAAAATGCCCTTAATGCACCCTTTGTAAACAAGCAATGCATTTTTGGTTCCCGATGCATATGGTGCCCCATAGAACCTCAATCTATATATATATACACACACACACACACCACAACACAGGAGAGAAGATAGGAGAGGAAGTGAGAGAGAGATGAGAGAGAGAGATGAGAGAGAGAGAGAGATTGAGAGAGAGAGAAGAGAGAGAGAGATCGAGATGATGATGAGAGATCGAGAGAGAGAGAGAGAGAGAGAGACCCAAAAGTAGTGTCGCATTAGAAGATTGTGTATTTATTAAGAAAGAAACGATTATGACTGGTACATTTAAAAGTAAAAATTAATATGCACAGAATATCCAGGAGATATGTAATAATCTATCATCCAATAAATTATAAATCCCTATATTTAGAAGGGAAGAAAATGAAATTTTCATTGTTTATTGAACGTAGAATCGAGAAGAAAAAAAACAAAGCATTTACGAATGAAGTTCCATGTTAATATGTATTGTATCATTTCACTACTTGTCATCACAACAATGACATCCGTAATCACAGGTGATATTCTCTCGTACTATTTTTTTTCTATTAAATGTGAGCTCAATGTGAGTTTGTACGTGTGTCCACACACACAGATATATATATATATATATATATATATATATATATATATATATATATATATATATATATATATATATATATATATATATATATATATATATATATATATATATATATATATATATATATATATATATATATATATATATATATATAGGAATGAGATCCATTGTGAGCAAGTTATTCGTTGTGAGCATTGTGAACAAATAAAAAAAAGCATATAAGCATTCATATATATCAACAAATGTTTGTAACATGATTCATATGATTCAAAAGGTTCATAGAAGAGTCTATAACAAGATTTAGAACATTCAAAATGTTCATAGTAGTTTTTACGAAAAGATGCATATAGGATTCAACAAGATTCATAAGATTCGACAAATTCATAGAATTCAATAAAATTCATAGGATTAAATAAGATTAATAGGTTAATAAATGAGTTCGGTAGTATTTTCAACAAGATTCATAAGATTCAAAGCTATTTTATGGTTGTTCACAATGTTCACAACGAATAAAGTGTTCACAAAAGATCTTTAGTCTCTCTTTCTCTCTTTCTCTCTCTCTCTCTCTCTCTATACATATACATACATATATATATATATATATATATATATATATATATATATATATATATATATATATATATATATATATATATATATATATAGGGATGGGATCCATTGTGAACAAGTTATTCGTTGTGCACGTTGTGAACAAATAAAAAAAATACATATAATCATTCATATATATCAACAAGTGTTTGTAATATGATTCATATGATTCAAGAGGTTTATAGAAGTGTCTATTTAAGATTCAGAAAATTCAAAAGGTTCATAGTACATAGTTTTTATAACAAGATGCACAAGATGAATAGGATGCAACAAGATTCATAAGATTCGACAAATTCATAGGATTCAATAAGATCCAAAGGATCCAATAGTATTAATAGGTTAATAGAAGAGTCCAGTACTATTTTCAACAAGATTCATAAGATTCAGAAGCTATTTTATGATTGTTCACAATGTTCACAACGAATAAAGTGTTCACAAAAGATCCTTAGTCTATATATATATATATATATATATATATATATATATATATATATATATATATATATATATATATATATATATATATATATATATATATATATATATATATGAAGAGCAATATTTGTATTGAGAAATGTGAAAAACACTGTGAATATAAATAATGCATCAACAATTTAATATTTTTTAAATTGATTCATTAGTTTTTTAAATATAAATAAAGAATCTTGTATTTAAAAACAAACGAATCTATATACAAAATAAGTGAATCATTGTGTTTATTATTTCTCAAGATATATTTAGGTTCTTACAATAATCTAAACACACACATACATAGGTGTGTGTGTGTGTGTTTGTGTGTGTGTGTGTATATATATATATATATATATATATATATATATATATATATATATATATATATATATATATATATATATATATGAAATCAAATGAGAAATTAAACATTTGTAAGAAGTGTGTAAAATGTTAAATAAAAAAACCATATATGTTTTTAATCAAGGTTGTTAGTTCCTTGTTTTCAATTAATAAGTGATTAATCATAGGCATATAGTTTTTTTTGTTTGGTTTCAACAAAGTGCTTCATAAAATTAAAAAGAAACATGTTGGATTTAAAAATATATGTTATATTTCAATATTTCACATAAATATTAAATTTCAATATGATCCTAATCCTAGACACACACAATCCTACATGCACACACACATACACACACACATATATATATATATATATATATATATATATATATATATATATATATATATATATATATATATATAATCAGGTTCATCAGCGTACCCTAATGTGAATGATCATTCACATATATTTTTTTGAATAGACATGTATAAAACAACATTATACGACTTTTTTTTTCAAAAGAAGCAAAATCATAAATCTTGTGAATGGTCACTCTCACCATTCATGGTGGGAATGACCATTCATATAAATATGCATTGAGTATTCACATAACTTTTAAGGACACAGATTGTGTGAATGTATGTGAAATTCATATATCATGCGTATAACATTAAATTAAACTTGGTTATGAGAAAAAAAATTTTAAAAAAAAAGTTTTTTAAGGTTGGTTCCTTCGGGTGCACTTAATTTTGAGAGGTACTTTATATATATATATATATATATATATATATATATATATATATAGAGAGAGAGAGAGAGAGAGAGAGAGAGAACAAGGGTTAATGAAGAACTAGTGTTTATTGGAGAACTTTGGAAAACCACAATGCATTACAAAAGAGTGCATTGTGCATTACACAGGAGTTATTGTACACCATACAAAATTGATTGTGTGTTAGGCTTGGATCAATATGCACACTTCTCTCTGCGTTCATCGGAGTCCACCCGTGATGCATAATTTCCTCGTGCGATACACAATCTCTACAAGTGAAGTATAATCTCTCATGTGATGTAAAATTCTCTGAGGTTTCTCAATAAACATTGGTTCTACATTGAACCTCACACACACACACACACGATATATATATATATTGCATCCGAAATAATCAAAAGCACTAAACGCATCCCTTGTAAATGGGCATTCACAGATTTATTTTACATAAATATGTATAATTCAATATTATAATACTTCTACAAAAAAATCATACATCAGATTTGAAAAATAAATTTTGTGAATGGTAAAAAAAAATCATGTGAATTTCATTCACATACATGGATGACCATTCATATGGATATACATGACTTAAAATTTTTTTTAACAACGTAGACTTTGTGAATGTATCTAAAATTCACCTAACATGTGTGTAAACTTTATCAAAGAAGATTCACATAGATATGCTTTTTGGTTTAGTATTTCTCACATCTCTCATAAATATTTACTTTATATATATATATATATATATATATATATATATATATATATATATATATATATATATATATATATATATATATATATATATATATATATATATATATATATATCTATCTATCTGTGTGTGTGTGGGGAAAATTACCATGAAAGATAGCTTTAATTATGTAATTGACAATAAAGGTAATGTGAAATTTTTTACTACAAGAAAGATAACATAAAATTCAAATATGATAAAAAAGGATGCCAATTAATAAGATAAATTTTTAATGTTATACTTCCTTCTTTGTTAAAAGAATAATTTTTGACTATATTTCTTGTAATAAAATTTGAATTTCATGTCATTTCTCGACCAAAATATAATTTTACATTACTTTTTCTGGCCAAAATTTTTTTACAATACATTATTGTAATTTTATATTACTTTTTTTTCGTAATTTTCCAAATATCCATACTTTTATATATATATATATATATATATATATATATATATATATATATATATATATATATATATATATATATATATATATATATATAGGGTTGAGTTCATATAAGAACCCCTCAATTCCGTGAGAACGTAAGAACCCTCCAAAATGCACAAATTTATACATCAAATGCATAAATTTAAAAATTACATTTATAACTTAAAACCGTTATTGGTTTTCAATATTAATATATAGGGATAATTACAAAAATAGCCATTTCTCAAAAGTTTATTCACTTTTTAGCCACTTTTTATGCATTTTACCAAAATAGCCACACTTTACGTTACCACATTTACGTGATAGCCACAATTTACGTGACTTGTACTTTTTTTCATTTTTAAATGCATTACGTTACAAAAGTAGTTTGGTCACGTAAATTATTGTACTTTACGTGACCACTGATTTGTACTTTTTTTCATTTTGCATTACGTTACAAAAGGTGTTTGGTCACGTAAATTGTTGTACTTTACGTGACCATTTTTGCTCCTTCCCAATAAATGTTTGGTGAGATGTCTTGTCATCTTCTTTCTCCAATTTAATTTTCTTCATCTTCTTTCTCTCTCTTCCTCTCTTCTTTCTCCTTCTCTCACTCTGTCTCTCTTCCTCTTTACAAGCTTTTTTCTATTCTCCAAAAGATGGAGTTATGCTAGGACCCATGCCACTCCAAAGAGTGAGAGAAGGAGAAGTCGGGATTGAAAAAGGTAACCTGCCGATATAACCACGTTCAAGAGACGGTCTTTTAAATTCATAGGCCTTCTCCGTTTTAATGATTGATTCGAGATCAGGGTCCTGGCTTGAAACTCCAACTTCGATGGCACCTTGCACGTTCGACTCATGGTCTATGTCTCTCAGTCTTGATTCGTTTACATCCAGTTCATACGGGTTACTCATGTTCACCACACTTCCTTTAACTTCTTCATCTAGAGATGTTTATGTTTATGTTGACACGTATGAAGCCATTTCGACAGATGTAGTCATGCATGCCTCCACTTCACCATCGCACCGACACCTCATCTTATCATCCATTACCCACCTATTTCGATCGATCGATAGGAAAATGGGAGTTATGCTAGGACCCATGCCACTCCAAAGAGGAAGAGAGACAGAGTGAGAGAAGGAGAAAGAAGAGAGGAAGAGAGAGAAAGAAGATGAAGAAAAATTAAAATGGAGAAAGAAGATGACAAGACATCCCACCAAACATTCATTGGGAAGGAGCAAAAATGGTCACGTAAAGTACAACAATTTACGTGACCAAACACCTTTTGTAACGTAATGCATTAAAAAATGAAAAAAGTACAAATCAGTGGTCACGTAAAGTACAATAATTTACGTGACCAAACTACTTTTGTAAAGTAATGCATTTAAAAATGAAAAAAAGTACAAGTCACGTAAAGTGTGGCTATCACGTAAATGTGGTAACGTAAAGTGTGGCTATTTTGGTAAAATGCATAAAAAGTGGCTAAAAAGTGAATAAACTTTTGAGAAATGGCTATTTTTGTAATTATCCCTAATATATATCATGATCTAACATTAAAATTACCTTTGAAATTTTAATTTACCAAATTTTACACAAAATGCACAAATATGAACATTAAATGCACATAAACACACACTAGAACTATGTGAAACGTGTGTGTTCACATGAACTGTACTGTTGTGAACGTATGTTAACAACTAAGCATGTTCACATGAATCTTATCACGTTCACATGACTTTTAAGATGATAGAAAGTGTGAATGTATATAATTTTTTACGAATAGCCTAATTTTATAAAAATCTAAATGAATCTAAATGGATTTAACGAGAACGGTCATGAATATATTTTTTTGAAAAAAATTTTACGTGTTTATTTTTCGTAATTTTTTTTACACATACGACCATTCGATGTCGAATGAACACTTTGATATCGTATATTTAACGTCGATGCAACACTGCATGTCCATTATATATTAAAAGAGTAAAAAAAAAGTCAAAATGGATAGTCAAACTTGGTAGGCTGCTATTAATTCAATGTTAATTGTATAATTACCATCTTATCCCTAGTGTTATATTATAATCTAATGGTTTAGATTGGTTCTATGGTTCTGCACTAAATTAAGGTTCTGCAATGATCCCTATATATATAGAATATGGTTCGAGAGAGTAGCACCCATTATGCAGCGCACCAGAAGGTACCATATTTAAAAAAAAGTTTTTTAAACTTATTTTTTCATAAATATGCTTTAATTAAAATTATGCAGATCGTATGTAAATTTCACATACATTCACATCTCATAGCTCCTAAAAAATGATGTGAACACACACTTATATAATTTTGAATATATGTGAACGCACATTTAATGTGATACGTGATTTCATGATTTAGAGTGTTCGGATTTACGAGAAATTCATACATCATGTGTGTAATGTTAATTAAAACATGTTCATGTAAAAACAATTTTTAAAAATGGTACCTTCTGGTGCGCTGCATTAGAGGTGGTACTTACTTGAACATATATATATATATATATATATATATATATATATATATATATATATATATATATATATATATATATATATATAGAGGGAGGTTCAATTGAGAACTTTTATGCATCGAGGTACAAAAGAACCTATATCATCCATTAGATCAAAAAATTGTATGGATTAGATTAATGGCAAAAGGGTAAATAGTTGGACAATTTCATGCATCTTGTGCATTATAGAAACAAAGAAGGAAGGGCATTTTGGTGAATGTGCATACCTCATTAAATTTAATATTTCAACAAATAATCAAATAATAAATGCTAAATAAATTCAATTGATACATTTCCAAATTTAAAAAAATTACACAAATTCAAAAAAGATGATGGAGATCGATGCATTTCATCGTTAATCGTGTTTATTTATGCATTGTGTTAAAAAACGCATTTAACAAAAAAAATACACAAATTCATTTATGCATCGTGTTCAACTTGTTCATCATTCTTTTATGCATCGTGTTCGTCGTTCATATTCTTCATTCAGCTATGCATCATGTTCAACTTGTTCATCATTCATCTATGCATCGTCATTGTTCATCATCCATTTATGCATCATCATTTTCCGTTGTTCATCGTTCATCATCCATCTATGCATTGTAATTGTTCATCATCCATCTATGCATTATCATTATTCATCGTTCATCATCCATCTATGCATCATGTTCTTCATAATTATCATCGGTTACCTCTCTTGTTCATGTTCATCATCATCGTTGTTCATCGTTAATCTTCGTCTTCAAATCATCATCATCTAAAGAAATCATGAAGAACACGATTATAGAGATATATATATATATATATATATATATATATATATATATATATATATATATATATATATATATATATATATATATATATATATATTTGGGTTCAAATGAGTACCACTAGTTTTGCGGAGTACCGGATGTACCTCGCTTAAAATAAATTTTTTTTCATAATCAAGTTTAAATTAATAATAAAAGACTACTTGCAAAAAATCACACCTAAACACACACTAGAACTATGTGAAACGTGTGTGTTCACATGAAGTGTACTGTTGTGAACATGTGTTCACAACTAAGCATGTTCACATGAAATTTTTCACGTTCACATGACTTTTATGATGATAGAAAGTGTAAATGTATATAATTTTTTACGAATAGCCTTATATTATTTGTATCTAAATGAATATGAAAAAAATTCAAAAAAAAAAAAACTTTTTTACAGAGCAAGTTCACATCTGAAACCCGTGTGTTCACAAGTACTCACGGTACTCTGCATTTTTTAGGTACTCACACGAACCATATTCTATATATATATATATATATATATAGGATTGGGTTCACATGAGAACCCCTCATTACCGTGAGAACCACTTTAAAAATTGTGCATCCACTGTATAAAATTGTGCATTTGATACTAAAATTAAATGTTTTCGATATATTTATGCATTTCATGTAAAAATTTACGCATCTGATGCTATAATTTATCCATTTTATGTACGAATTGTGCATTTAAGAAATTTGTGCATTTGATGTTCAAATTTGTGCATTTAGTTTATAATTTAATGAATGTAAGTTTTGAATGTAATTTTAGTGTTAAATTATGATATTTATTAATATTTATGACTAATAATGATTTTAAGTAAAACTTTTAATTTTAAAATTGTGCATTTGATGTACAAATTTATGCATTTTGGAGTGGTTCTCACGTTCTCACGATAACAAGGGTTCTTACCGGAACCCAACCCTATATATATATATATATATATATATATATATATATATATATATATATATATATATATATATATATATATATATATATATATATATACACACACACATATATAGTTAATAATATAAATTAATAAACTTTGTTATAATCATATTTAATTAAATTATAATCATTTGATTAAATTAAAATGAAACAAAGAAATATTATAATAATAAAGACAAGTGAAACAATTATAAAATAAAAATACAGAAAGTTAGTAGAAGTACCAGAACTGAATAACTATAATATTCAATGGCCAAAAGTAAAAGGTACGTTGGTGATATTAAAAGTTTAATAACAAGAGGGACCATTTATGAAAGCGAATATTAGATTGATTGACTGCTAATGCAACTTTGAATGTTTAGGGATGGTTTTTGAAATTTTGGACAAACAACAAAGACCAATTCAATGATTTTATACACACACATGCACACACGCAGGTACACGCATATGTGTTTTATTTATATATATTGAATTTTATGTATATATTGTTTCATGTGTTAGGTCATGAAAATAAGAGGGTCGTAATAGATGATGGAAACACGGATTCGAAGATCGTGATCAACGTATGTGAAGTCTTTCTTCCTATGAATAATTGTCACGATGTACCTTGCATGAAATATTGTCGGGAAGTGAAGGGGCAACGTGCCAATGGATACTGCAATAATTATAGATCTTGCCGTTGTTTTTTTATATGTTAAAACCCTTTTAAGTATTTATTGAGTTATAATAAATTGAAAGTGTTTGCTAATATTCACTTTTAACTAATTTCAAACTTTTTAAATCACAACACCATGAGTTATGCGATTGAGGCCAAGATACTAATGGAACTAGCTAGAATATGGTTTCTGTTGCAAGGTTTAAGAGCATATCATGAATGAAAACAACGTCATTTGGTGCTGTGAATGATTTCATCATAGCCAATATATGGACTTAAAACTCATGTCAAGCCAACTGAAGAACAATTAGACCATCACAGATATTCTTCAGAAACTCGCCACTTGAGAAATGAAACCTCCATTGCTTCCCTCGCCAAATATTCCTTTGCTGAAATATCCTAATTTACATGATTCGTTCCTAGCTATAGTTACACTAAACACTCCAAACCTTAAGTTCCCTTGTTTACTCGTGATAATCCATGTGGTTGGCAAGGCCGTCTCATGGATTTTAGAGGCCCTGTGCATGTGACTACAACATATTTTAAATAGTAAGTTGATCTTTAAGACTCAATTTTAATAGGTAAAGTCGAGTTCTTGAATAACAAAAAAAAACTGATTAGTGAGAAACTGAAATAAATAATACGAATCAAATTGAATTTGACATAAATTCCAGTTTAACACATCGACGCACAACGTATACATGTCAAATACAGAATATTTTTATTGGTCTAAATCTAGATCTTTATTATAACCGTGAGGCCCTACGAAATCGGGGGCCCTGTGCAGTCGAGACTTTCGCACACCCTAAAAACCACCCCTGGTGGTTGGTGTTACAAAAATCAAGGATGAAAGAGAGAAACGAACTTAGAATCGGTTAGTTGTTCTTCGTGATTGTGTTTTAGTCACTTTTCTATAACAATTTTGCCCTAGTTTGATATCCAAATATTGAGGATAATCACAAGAAAAAATGTGTTAGTTTGAACTAATGAATTCATTTGTGTGTGTGTGTGTTTATATATATATACAAACACACATACTTGTAACCAACAAAATCAAATGGATAAGATAAATTAACTTCTCATTCAACCAACTATAGTGGTTGAAACCGTCACAATCTTAACAACGACATTATCTTAGCAACACTAAAGCTGTTAAGATAGAAAGTTTCACAAGGGAAAAACCTTATCTTAACATCACCAAGGTTGTTAAAATAAGAGTATCAATGGTGTTAAGATAGCAAGCACCAAGTTAAGATAAGCAACACCAAGCTAGGCTGTTAAAGATAAGCAGCACCAAGAGGTTAAGATAAGCAACATCAAGGCTATTTGGCCAAGTTGTCTTATCTTAACATGTAACATCCGTATTTTCTTTAAAAAAATTATACAAGAATTGATAGTTACCCTTTTATAATGTGTTAAAAATAAATTAACTCTTATAATATAAACCTAATACGTAAAACAATCAAATATCGATGGAGTGACATTTGAAAAGTAAAACCAAACTAAATGTAAATTTTGTTGAAAATTGTAAAGAATATTGCCAGGAAAAAAAGAAAGAAAAAAAGAGATTGTATTTTTGGACTTAAATTATGGGTTCGATGTTTGACTTTTTATGAGAATGAAATTTCACCAATTTGAACATGCAACCTCTGCACTTTTCTTCTCCTTCTTGTATCCATTCACTTTTGACTCATTTATTAAACGATTTCATTTTCTTTAACAAATCAAAAATCCAAACAACTTCAATAATAACATGTAGAATACAAGTTGTTTTTGAAGCTTGAGTGTGACTTTAAGCAAGGAATTCTCATTTCCATTGTCACTTCCCAATCTTCACCTTCATCCTTAAGGTATAGTTTCAATCCATTTCTCCACCCCTTATTTTTTTTAAATATTGATTTAATGATGCAAATAGATGTGTATTAGCTTTAGAATCTGAAAATATGTAATAATCTTTGCAACCATGTGCATGTTCTCCAAATCTTCAATAACACCATTAATGGAGTTTATCTCAAAATTTTACAAATCTATCAAATAACCATAAATCATCAAAATAATATTAGAAACAAGATTAGATATGGAATTCTAACTTGTTTTAAGAATTTAATCTAAGTTTTAGGCTGTTTGAATTAATTCCATGATTTTTGGAGTTAGGAGTTGATTTAAAATTTGATAGAAATTAATGATTTTAAGTGTCGTGTGTGTGATGCGGAGATGACCGAAAGTCAGGCGTCGCCACCGCCGCTGCTGCCGCTGACGGGCCGTTGTTGTGACCCGCAGAAATAATCCTTAAATCCACAGTTTAGCTCAGAGAAGTAAGGGTCGAATCCACAGGGAGTGAGTTTGTAATTAGGTAACTAGCCTTATAAGTTTTATTGAAAGCACCGTAAATTGTGAAGTGTGGATTTGAATGATTTGTTTAGATCAATAACTTACTATTGCTTGTGACTAAAATTGATGGCAAAATAACTAACCTAGTAAATAAACAATCAATAGACGAATAACCATTCATGGGATCACCACGACATAAGTATTACTCACTCCAATTGATGGATTAATCCCGATCATATGTTATATTAGTATGATAATTATGTAAAGTATGTTGTATGTATATGTAAATTATAGTAAGTAGAAGGACCTATTTAGTATTTAGGAATACTTGAAGGGTTGCACCTTTTCATAAAGGTTGTGACTTTTCAGAAAGGGTACCATGAAGGGTTGTGACTATTCGACGCACCCTTTAGATTATTATAAATAGGCCCAATGTAATCATTTGTAAGTGTGATTTCTGAAAGATTGTTAATAAAGTTTATATTTTGCAAGTAAATCCTGTGTTTTTAGTGTAAGAAATCCCAACAATTGGTATCAGAGCGAAGGTTAATTCGATTCTCATCATATACCGTAAGGAACAGGAATGTAACATCCTCGGATTTAAATTATTGTATTTGAAGTTTATTAAGTTAAAATTTGTAATTTGCATAATTAAGTTGGACTATGAAAATGATTATGTGTTCAGTTATTTAAAGTTGGTTATGTGTTCAGTTATTTAAAGTTGGTTGTTATTTTAAGAAATTAAGGAATATTAAGAATGTCAAATTTTAGTTATTAAGTATGATTGTTTAAAAATTGGTGATGTTGAAAATAATGATGAAATTAGTATTTAATGGAACCGGATAAGTTGAGGGGCTGAAAGTGTCAATAGCCGGAATTAAGGAATAAAAGACCATTGGTCTTTCATTTGAATGATACCTCTCTCTCTCTACAACTAAAGAATTCTCTCCATCTCTCTCTAAATCCTTGCTGAAAATTCGAATTGAGGAACGAAATTCGTGGAACAAATCTGATTATAAACCAGATTCAAGTGGAAATTAAGGTAAGAACGTAATTTTGAGCTTTGGGGTTTTATTTTATAAAGAAATGAAAATTCGGATTTGAAATCTGAAAAAAATTGTGGATGCATGTATGTTTATTTAGTTGGGAATCATCAGTTGAACATCATTGAAGCTCCAGAAACAAGAATCGTACCTCAATTCGTCCAAAAAGGTAACAAAATCTGAATTTTTATGAAGTTTTTGGTGTTCTTGAGTTTTTACTCATTTTTGGTCAAATCTGGACAAAATTGGTTGTAAATGATATAGAAAATGATGTAGAAACGTTCAATATATGTTAGTATAGCATTATTATGGATTGCATGTTGCTAGGAATGAATTTATGGAAATTTTAGTGCAAAACCTGTAGCTGTGAACTGCAAAACCTGCATGTGAACTCGGCGAGTACTCAAGAACAAGTTGAATAAATCTTCAAAAATTCATAAGTGTTGGATCCGAATTCGGTTGGGACCCGAATTCGGATAAGATCCGAAATTTGGATTGGACCGAAGTCAAATTTAAGAACCGAACTCGGAGGGTCCGAATTCGGATGGGTCAACCCGAACTCGGATGGGTCAACCCAATCCGGATGTGTCCGAAATTCAACTAAGGGTCCGAAATTCGGACAGGAACTCGGCGAGTTCCATGAGCCTACTCGGCGAGTTCTATGAGTTTTGGGGTAATTCGGATGGGTTTAAAAGGATCCGAATTTATGGTCAAATAAACAAACTTTTGAGATATCTTTTGTACTATAATAAGGCATATAATGGAGGGTTAATTGGGAATAATAACACCTCGAATAACGGTTTAAAATATGAGTTTCGGATGGTGTTTCCGAATGTTGTAGCACTTTATTGTATACAAGTTGATGGTAATTGTTAAAGAACATATAATGATAATATGTTTTCATTATGGAAATGAAACAGGTCCCTTGTGGTGTTGTTTAACCCACAGTGGGGTACTTGGTTGATCCGGTTGAAATTCCGAGGAGAAATAATATTGCTTAAAGATAATAACGCACCCACTGTGAGTACCTTTGATTTTTAACATGTCTGCATCTGCTTTATGTTTGCATTGCCTGCTGAGGCCTGTTGTTTCATGTTCGTTTGGCATTCTACTAACATGCGTTTATGTTGATGCACATTCATATTTGTTGCATGTCCGTTCATTTGTTGTGCATCCTTTCGATGGACCTGCGTGGTCGCATCTGTACTCTGATGTTACTGTGCTATATGACCAAGAGTTTGACACCTCTGTGGTCAGGATAGACAGTAAGTCATCCCCGATGTAATGTCTGCCTCAGATGGTTGGTTTTTCTTATGCCGAGTGTCAGCTCGAAGGAGCTGCGGCTCAGGTTTGCGTATCTTGGATACGTGTGGAGTATACGGTATGTGTTACCGCGGATACTCTGGGGGCATCATAAAGATTTGTAGAATGTGTGAAAATCATCTGGTATTCACTAAGCATTCGCTTACCTTTTAGTTGTTGAATTTTTACAGGAAAAGGGAAGTCTACAGCTGGACCATCTAGCTAGGAAATCTATTGAAGTATTTGAAGATTTCTACCGTTTACTTTGGTATTTGTTTTATGAAAATTTTGTTGTAATGAATTTGGGATAATGTATTAATTTGAGTTGGTAGACTTAGACGTGTAACCTTTGTAGCACCGTAGGGTGTTAGACTCTGTTGTAATACTTTTATTTATGTATTTTGCTTCCGCACTATTATTAAGCTATCAGATCATTATGTTATCTGTTTGTTGGTGATTAATCCTGGGTGAATTGTAATTGGTGGTTAATGTGGCAAGGGTGTCACAGCGTATGGTATCAGAGCAGTAGTTTGAGATTCAAGTGTCCGTGAGGTCTTGGTCTCAAACATTAAGTGTTGACATGTAGTGATACTAAGTAATGATCTGAACTAAGATAGGTTACGATCTAGTAATCATAAGAATATTGACTATCATACGGGACAATTGGGTGGTGTCTATAAATAAATGACATGTTACTAAATAAGTTATATGTTTCATATTTCAGAACATGTCTGGAGGAGGAATGACACCAGAAGAGACGAGAGAAATGATGCTAGCCATGATGGCTGAGCAAAATCGGATGATTCAGGACCAGTTTCGGGCTCGAGATGAGGCCGAAGCCAAACGAAGAGAAGATAAGAGAAAGAATAAGGAAAGAGAGGGAAACGATGACGAGCAAGGTGACAACACTGGGTCATCAAATAAGCCCAGGGGTTGTCGTTTCAAGGACTTTAAGGGAAATGGAGCAGTTGAATTCACTGGATTGGGTGATGCTGTTGCCGCTCTGGAATGGATAACAGCCACTGAACGGACATTCCGAATCAGCGATTGTGCTGAGAAGGATATGGTCCGGTTCGCTACTGCAATGTTCACTAAGGATGCAGTAATGTGGTGGAACTCGATGGTGAATGCGTTAACATTGGAAAGAGTATCTGTTATGACATGGGCTGAGTTTACTGATATCTTTACTCAGCAGTACTGCCCGGCCGATGAGCGCCGAAGACTTGAAGCTAAGTTCATGACGCTGATTCAGGGGACTAAGTCTGTGTCCCAGTACGCTGTAGAGTTTACGAGGCTGAGTTTGTTCGCGCCTCATCAAGTAGATACCGAGGAGAGGAAAGTGACCAGGTTTGAGGCTGGTCTTGATTTGGAGATTCGGAGGGTGATGAGCAATGTACGCTACCCCACATTTGCTGGTCTACTGGAAGCCGCCAGGAATGTGGAACAGATCTTGGGTATGTCGGGATACGTGATGGGGTCCGCTGCTGCTTCAGTCAACCCAACTCAACCTTCACCACCGAAACGCCAACGCGAAGGAGGTTATTCTGGTTCTTCACGATCATCGCAGTACTCGCCGCAACAGTCCTTCCGTCGACAGTCTAGTTCTTCCGGTCGTGCTCGTGCATACTCTATCAACACCGAGCCACAGTATTGTAACAAGTGTCATCTGGAACACTTCGGCAAGTGCACCAACGGGCGTGCGTGTTTTTGCTGCGGAGAGTTGGGCCACTTTCAAAATGAATGCCCACGGAGATCTGATGCTTGCCATAAGTGTGGAATATGGGGGCACTATAGTCGGAATTGTCGAAAGAATGCTCCAGCAGTTGTTGCTCCAACATCAACACGATCTTCAGGAGGTTCAAGCGGCGGTTCAGTTAACCGAGGTCGGGGTCAGTCACAAAGGGCACCAGCTCGTGCCTTTCAAATTACTGCAGAAGAGGCTAGGGAAAACCCGGAGGTGGTCACGTGTATGTTTATTGTAAACTCTTTACCTGCACGAGTTCTTTTCGATTCGGGTGCCAATCGCTCGTTTGTATCTACTATGTTTGCACAACAACTTGCCATGCCTTTGTCTAAGCTATCTGCTGTACTAGATATTGAAACTGCTAGCAACACCTTAGTCAAAGTAGATCATGTATACCGTAATTGCACTTTAGTGATTGAAGATGTAGTCTTCAATTTGGACTTGATTCCGATCGAGTTCAGTGAATTTGATGTGATTATCGGGATGGATTGGTTGATAGAGAATGAAGCCCACATAGTATGTAAGAAGCGAATGATAAAGATAACTACTCCAGAGGGGCGTGAGATTTGCATTTATGGGGATAGGAG
Organism: Centrapalus pauciflorus; assembly: GCA_020465985.1. NCBI lineage: Eukaryota > Viridiplantae > Streptophyta > Magnoliopsida > Asterales > Asteraceae > Centrapalus > Centrapalus pauciflorus. The sequence goes on from JAANYP010003410.1 coordinate 110,780, forward strand.
AAGTGGGGATCTGTGTTTGTTGACTGTTGCAAAAGCTCGAAAGCTTGTTGCAAAGGGATGTGACGCCTACCTGGCATATGCTATAGATGCCAAGGCTGAGAAGAAGACGTTGGCCGATGTGCCTGTTGTTTCACAATTCCCGGATGTGTTTCCGGAAGACTTGTCTGGCGTGCCGCCTGAGAGACAAGTGGAATTTAGAATTGATCTGATCCCTGGAGCTGCACCGGTAGCTCGTTCTCCTTATCGCCTTGCCCCAACCGAGATGAAAGAGATGATGACACAACTCCAGGAGTTGTTGGACAAGGGTTTTATTCGACCAAGTTCATCGCCGTGGGGAGCCCCTGTTTTGTTTGTGAAAAAGAAGGATGGTACAATGCGAATGTGCATTGATTACCGGGAATTGAATAAACTGACTGTTAAGAACAAGTATCCGCTGCCGAGGATAGACGATTTGTTCGATCAATTACATGGGGCGAGTGTCTTTTCTAAGATTGACTTGAGGTCGGGATATCATCAGTTAAAAGTTAGAGAGGAAGATGTGCCTAAGACAGCTTTTAGGACACGTTACGGGCATTACGAGTTTCTGGTCATGCCTTTTGGGTTGACCAATGCCCCGGCTGTTTTTATGGATTTAATGAACCGAGTTGTAGACCGATGTTAGATAGGTCGGTGATTGTGTTCATCGACGATATTCTGGTGTATTCAAAGTCTGAGGCCGAACATGCTGATCATTTAAGGGAATTGCTGGAACTGCTAAGAAAAGAGAAGTTGTATGCCAAGTTCTCAAAATGTGAGTTTTGGCTACAACAGATTCAGTTTTTAGGGCATGTGATATCGGGGGTCGGAATTTCTGTAGATCCAGCTAAAGTAGAAGCGGTGAGAAATTGGGAGTCGCCTCGTTCAGCTACTGAAGTCCGAAGTTTTCTGGGGCTGGCGGGCTATTATCGGAGGTTTATTAAGGATTTTTCAAAGATTGCAGTCCCTTTAACTATGTTAACAAAGAAGAATGCACCTTTTGTCTGGGAAACCGTGCAGCAAGAGGCGTTTGATGTTTTGAAGAAGACGTTAAGTGAAGCACCGATACTTGCTCTACCGGAGGGCAATGAGGATTTTGTAGTTTACGCTGATGCTTCAAGACTGGGGTTAGGCGCTGTACTGATGCAGCGAGGGAAGGTTATTGCTTATGCTTCGAGACAGTTAAAGCAACACGAGAAGAATTATTCAACTCATGACTTGGAGTTGACTGCAGTTACGTTTGCGTTAAAATTGTGGAGGCACTATCTATATGAGACTAAGTGTCAGTTATACACGGATCATAAGAGCCTGAAATACATTTTCAGCCAGAAAGAACTTAACATGAGACAGAGACGTTCGATGGAGCTAATAAAGGATTATGACTGTGAAATCCTTTACCATCCTGGAAAGGCTAACGTGGTAGCCGATGCTTTGAGTCGCAAAGCATATTCCAAGGATTGCTGTTACATGTTGACATCTACTATGTTAACATCCACTATTATTGATGATGTCAAGGCCGCTCAAGAGGAAGCCTTGAAAGACGAGAATGTTGGTGCTGAAGATATAAGAGCACAGATTAAGGATATGGAAACAAGTGAATCGGGTTTGAAAGGTATATATGGGAGAATCTGGGTGCCAAAGTATGGAGGCATGAGAAATGTGATAATAGAAGAAACTCATCAGTCTAAGTTTTCCGTACATCCCGGGAGCACAAAGATGTACAACGAGCTGAAAGCAGACTTCTGGTGGCCCGGATTAAAGAAAGATATCGGACAGTACGTCGAGAGATGCCGAACTTGTCGGTTAGTGAAAGCCGAACACCAGCAGCCTTACGGTAGTTTGCAACCGCTTCCCATCCCGGAATGGAAGTGGGAGCATATCACTATGGACTTTGTCACGAAGTTGCCGAAAACTAGGCGTCAACACGATGCAGTTTGGGTCATAGTGGATCGGTTAACTAAGTCCGCACACTTTATACCGATCCGTGAAAGCTATTCATTAGAGAAGTTGGCTCACATTTACATGGATGAGATCGTCGCTAGACATGGAGTACCGAAGTCCATAGTATCAGATCGAGACAGCCGATTTACTTCCAACTTCTGGTCGGCATTACAAGAAGGGTTAGGAACGAGGATTGCTATGAGTACGGCTTACCGTCCGCAAACCGATGGTCAAAGTGAAAGGACTATCCTGACACTTGAAGATATGATGCGGTCGTGTGTGTTGGACCTTGGTGGTAATTGGGATGACCATTTACCATTGATAGAATTTTCGTATAACAACAGTTACCATGCGACAATCAAGAAAGCGCCGTTTGAGGCATTGTATGGGAGAAGATGTAGGACTCCTACATGTTGGAGGGAAACCGGTGAAACGCCGATTGCTGGGCCGGCATTATTACAAGAAACAAATGAAAAGATTCAATTGGTAAGACAGAATATGAAGGCGGCCCAAGATCGCCAGAAAAGTTATTACGATAGAAGGCACAAACCAATCAGCTTTGAGGTAAATGATTGGGTGTATTTGAAGGTGTCACCTATGAGAGGTGTTACACGTTTTGTAAAGAGAGGAAAGCTGGCTCCAAGATTTGTTGGGCCATTTAAGATAATAGAAAAAGTTGGAAACCAGTCATATCGTTTAGAGTTGCCGGAAGAAATGTCGGGCATACACCCGGTGTTCCATGTGGGAAATCTCAGGAAGTCATTCACTGCCGAAGACGAAGATTGGGCAGATCACACTGAATTGCAAATTGATGAAAGGCTCCGGTATGTTGAAGAGCCGGAGTGTGTGTTAGACACGAAAGTGAAGAAATTGAGAAGTAAAGAGATAGAGATGGTGCTTGTTCGTTGGAAGCATCACAAGGAGCAAATCATACGTGGGAGCCTAAGTCTGAGATGTTAAAGAAATATCCGCAACTTTTCATATCCGAGTAACTTCGAGGACGAAGTTGAGCGTGGTGGAGCCCATGCTGTAACATCCTCGGATTTAAATTATTGTATTTGAAGTTTATTAAGTTAAAATTTGTAATTTGCATAATTAAGTTGGACTATGAAAATGATTATGTGTTCAGTTATTTAAAGTTGGTTATGTGTTCAGTTATTTAAAGTTGGTTGTTATTTTAAGAAATTAAGGAATATTAAGAATGTCAAATTTTAGTTATTAAGTATGATTGTTTAAAAATTGGTGATGTTGAAAATAATGATGAAATTAGTATTTAATGGAACCGGATAAGTTGAGGGGCTGAAAGTGTCAATAGCCGGAATTAAGGAATAAAAGACCATTGGTCTTTCATTTGAATGATACCTCTCTCTCTCTACAACTAAAGAATTCTCTCCATCTCTCTCTAAATCCTTGCTGAAAATTCGAATTGAGGAACGAAATTCGTGGAACAAATCTGATTATAAACCAGATTCAAGTGGAAATTAAGGTAAGAACGTAATTTTGAGCTTTGGGGTTTTATTTTATAAAGAAATGAAAATTCGGATTTGAAATCTGAAAAAAATTGTGGATGCATGTATGTTTATTTAGTTGGGAATCATCAGTTGAACATCATTGAAGCTCCAGAAACAAGAATCGTACCTCAATTCGTCCAAAAAGGTAACAAAATCTGAATTTTTATGAAGTTTTTGGTGTTCTTGAGTTTTTACTCATTTTTGGTCAAATCTGGACAAAATTGGTTGTAAATGATATAGAAAATGATGTAGAAATGTTCAATATATGTTAGTATAGCATTATTATGGATTGCATGTTGCTAGGAATGAATTTATGGAAATTTTAGTGCAAAACCCGTAGCTGTGAACTGCAAAACCTGCATGTGAACTCGGCGAGTTCAGGGGGAACTCGGCGAGTACTCAAGAACAAGTTGAATAAATCTTCAAAAATTCATAAGTGTTGGATCCGAATTCGGTTGGGACCCGAATTCGGATAAGATCCGAAATTTGGATTGGACCGAAGTCAAATTTAAGAACCGAACTCGGAGGGTCCGAATTCGGATGGGTCAACCCAAACTCGGATGGGTCAACCCAATCCAGATGAGTCCGAAATTCAGTCAATGATCCGAAATCCGGATAGGAACTCGGCGAGTTCCTTAAGCCTACTCGGCGAGTTCTATGTGTTTTTTGGGTGATTCGGATGGGTTTAAAAGGATCCGAATTTATGGTCAAATAAACAAACTTTTGAGATATCTTTTGTACTATGATAAGACATATAATGGAGGGTTAATTGGGAATAATAACACCTCGAATAACGGTTTAAAATATGAGTTTCGGATGGTGTTTCCGAATGTTGTAGCACTTTATTGTATACAAGTTGATGGTAATTGTTAAAGAACATATAATGATAATATGTTTTCATTATGGAAATGAAACAGGTCCCTTGTGGTGTTGTTTAACCCACAGTGGGGTACTTTTGAGTCCGGTTGAAATTCCGAGGAGAAATAATATTGCTTAAAGAATAATAACGCACCCACTGTGAGTACCTTTGATTTTTAACATGTCTGCATCTGCTTTATGTTTGCATTGCCTGCTGAGGCCTGTTGTTTCATGTTCGTTTGGCATTCTACTAACATGCGTTTATGTTGATGCACATTCATATTTGTTGCATGTCCGTTCATTTGTTGTGCATCCTTTCGATGGACCTGCGTGGTCGCATCTGTACTCTGTTGTTACTGTGCTATATGACCAAGAGTTTGACACCTCTGTGGTCAGGATAGACAGTAGGTCATCCCCGATGTAATGTCTGCCTCAGATGGTTGGTTATTCTTATGCCGAGTGTCAGCTCGAAGGAGCTGCGGCTCAGGTTTGCGTATCTGGGATACGTGTGGAGTATACGGTATGTGTTACCGCGGATACTCTGGGGGCATCATAAAGATTTGTAGAATGTGTGAAAATCATCTGGTATTCACTAAGCATTCGCTTACCTTTTAGTTGTTGAATTTTTACAGGAAAAGGGAAATCCGCTGCGGGACCATCTAACTAGGACGTTTGTTAAAGTATTTGAAGACTTCTACGGTTTTATCTTGGTATTTGTTTTATGGAATTTTGTTGTAATGAATTTGGGATAATGTATTAATTTGAGTTGGTAGACTTAGACGTGTAACCTTTGTAGCACCGTAGGGTGTTAGACTCTGTTGTAATACTTTTATTTATGTATTTTGCTTCCGCACTATTATTAAGCTATCAGATCATTATGTTATCTGTTTGTTGGTGATTAATCCTGGGTGAATTGTAATTGGTGGTTAATGTGGCAAGGGTGTCACAAGGAAACAGTACGCAACAGTCTTAGAAATTCACCAGGGACGATTGTTTTTCAGAAACATCGTCAGTAAGAGTAAGGAATTGATACGGGGCGGCCGAACACAGTGTTCTACCACCAAACCGACATCAATTCACCAAGTACGAATTCTGTTTTTCAAAATTTTGAACAGAATTGGAAGAAAGCAGTAAGTTCATCAGACCAGTAAGTCGGTCATCACTTTGGATCATCACAGTAAGTCAGATTCGAGACCAGCAAGTAAGCAAATAAGAACGTCACAGCTAGAAAATCCCACACAGAACCGACACAAACAAACAAGCAGTAAGCCTCACGCAATTTCAGAGAAAATAAACCCTAGAAATCGGATAGCATAGATAGTAAAGCCAAAATTAGAAAGATATAACCTGATTTTGAAGAAGCCACCGCAGAAAAATCCACGGAAATAGTGCCACCGCCGTAGGAGTGTACCCACGGACAGAACCACAACAAACCGTCGCCATCCAACACCAGAACTACCACTGAACGCCACCATCGTAAGAGGCAACGTTTAGGGTTCCAGAAATCCAGAAGTCGAACCAACCAACGCAACCAACCGTCGCCAAACCAGTTGCCACCGCACAACCACCGCAAAACGCCACCATCAAGTTAGAGGCGACAGATTGCACCGGTTGAAAGATTCAACAGAGGGGTTGCATCGGTTCAAGAAGTTTTACACCGATTTCAGAGGGTTACAACGATTAGCAAGAGCGGTTGCATCGATTCACAGAAAGGGGAGGAGATACAGCGATTAAGAAAGGCGTAGCACCGGTTTAAGAGAAGGGGTTATACCGATTCGAAGACATCGGCTAAAAAGAGAAAGCATCGCACCGATTGAGAACTTCAGAAGAAGTCTGTAAGGGAAAAAGCATAGCATCGACAGAGACTTTATTTTTGGTACTGGAAAATAAGCCCAAAGAAATAAGTTGGAGAGGCCCAAAAATTACTTCTTGTTAAGAAAGCCAAACAGAAAGAAGTAGGAATCAGCCCAAAAGTCAGATAAGGCCCAAGGAAAAGAATAAAGCCCAACAGGTTTTGTTTTCTTTTCAATTTTATATATATTATCATTGTTATTATTATTATTATTTTCATTATTATTTTAGACAGTAAATTTTTAATTTATTTAAGAAAATAGATTAAAAATTTAATATTAGCCTGTTACAATTTTTCGTTAAAAAACGTAGAATTGTTGAATTGTTTAAAATAATAATTGTGGTTAGTATAAAAAGTAATAATAATAAAAGTAAGTAAGAAAGTAAGTAAGAAACCAAGGAGTTACAAAAATCCGTGTAACACCAAAATTGGAGTAAGTTCAGTACGAGTACGTTAGACAACCGTGACCGGCCAGTTTGTCTAAAACCCGAAACTTAGCGTTGTAAGAAACCTTAGTGTTTCTAAGTAAGTAAGAAAACAACCTAGTTTCACAGTAAGTAAGTAAGTGAAAGACCTTAGAGTTTTTCAAGAGATCCTATTGTTTCCAAGTAAGTAAAGAAAAAATCATAGTGTTTTTTTTTCAAGAAACCTAGCATTTCCCAGTAAGAAGTAAGAGAAAACCACAGTGTTTTCAGAAACCTAGCGTTTCCCAGTAAGAAGTAAGAGAAAACCATCGTGTTTTCACAAACCTAGAGTTTCCCAGTAAGTAAGAGAAAAGCCGTTGTGTTTTTCAGAAACCTAGAGTTTTCCCAGTAAGCAAGTACGTGAAAATCATAGTATTTTCAGAAACCTTCGTGTTTCACAGTAAGAGAAACCATAGTGTTTCAAAACAAGTAAGAAACTGATCAAACGATCAGAAGTACGAAAGTAAGAAGATTAGGTTGGTCACATTCAGTGATCACAAGAAAGTAAGTAAGTAAGCATTAAAATCTTAATTTCAAAAACTATGGCAAGAGGAGAAGCATCTACACAAATACGTGAGCAAAATGTAACACTTCAATGCCCGAAACTAGATGAAACAAATTATACTACCTGGGCAATCATAATGGAAACAATACTTAAGGCATATGATCTTTGGGAGACTTTAGAAGCCACAGAAGATATAGATGAAAGAAAGATGCACACAACAAAAGCAATGATACTAACAACTTTGCCACAAGATATTTTAATGCAAGTTTCACAGTATGTAAGTGCGAAAGAAGTATGGGAGTCTATCAAAGTACGATACATGGGAGAAAACCGAGTTCAACAAGCACGCCTACAAACTTTAAGGAGCGAATTGGAGACTTTAAAAATGAAGAATAACGAGACAGTGAGCAACTTTGCAGGAAGATTAGGAAGCATAAGAGGCAAGATCAAAAGTCTTGGTTCAAATATTAAAGACAAAGTACTTGTAAGAAAGCTACTGAACTCAGTCCCAAAGAAGTTTCTACCGATCGTAGCATCAATTGAACAATACTCGGATGTTAATAGCATGTCATTTGAAGAAGCAACAGGAAGAATAATAACTTTTGAAGAACGCCTCAAAAGTCAAGATGAACCACAAGAATATCACCAAGGAAACCTTCTAATGGCAACTACAAGAGTTCAACACCAAAGAAAAGGTCGAGGAAGAAACTTCAATTAAGAAAGAAAAGAACGTGAAAGAGGTACGAATCAAGAACGAAGCAAAAACAGAATGAGATGTTATGAATGTGGAGAATTTGGTTATTTTGCATATGAATGTTCAAAATGGAAAGAGAAAGACAAGAAGCAAGAAGCACATCTCGTCTATCTAAGCGAAGACGAACCTACATTGCTGTAAGACAAGATGATCGTGATTAAGGGGGTGAATGATGGATTAATCCCGATCAAATGTTATATTAGTATGTTAATTATGTAAAGTATGTAAAGTATGATGTATGGATTTGTAAGTTATAGTAAGTAGAATGACCTATTTAGTATTTAGGAATACTTGAAGGGTTGCACCTTTTCATAAAGGTTGTGACTTTTCATGAAGGGGTACCACGAAGAGTTGCGACTATTCAACGCACCCTTTAGATTATTATATATAGGTCCAATGTAATCATTTGTAAGTGTGATTTCTGAAAGATTGTTAACAAAGTTCATATTTTGTAAATAAATCCTGTGTATTTGAGTGTAAGAATCCCAACAAACATGTCCTATAGGCGTGCGGAATTGCTTAGCAATGTAACTAGAGCTCCATCTTCACTAGGCTATCTATCAGAAATAAAAATGTACACTCTCTTTGGTCTCTCATACACACACACACACAGTCTCTCTCTCCCTCCCTCCTGGCCTCTTCGGTTTACTAGAAATGTCAACCCATCTTTGCCTGCTAATTACATCACATTGATTTTCAAGCTCCATTTTCACCATGCTATCTTCTTGTCTATCTTTCATCTATGTTTCTTTCATCTATGTTTTCTATGGTCGAAAAATCACATTTATAATTTATACCTTCAAATTCGAACATGGGTTTCCTATGTATTTTTTGTTCTTTCTAATATTCGATGTACTCACCGATTTTATGGTTTTATGTATTTGATCCGTACGACCTTCTACAGAGGAATACATATTGCTACGATGTGAGGATGCAACATAGGAAATTAAGGGTGTTAGGGGTGGAAGAAGGATTTCAACAACGTTCATCATCAACATGAATGCTGACTACTGATTGTGATGATGGCTCTAGTAGCTAAGAAATAGAGCCTTACAAGTTGTTTTGCTTTATTTAAAGGTTAAACGTCTAATTAATGCAAAAGAGGTTAAAAAATCTACAATTCTTAAAAAGAAGACCAAGATTGATGATTATGTTAATAAAATAGATTGTCCAACCGAAGGTAATTCTGATTTTTTTAATCAAAAAAATTATATAAACAGTACTTAAAGTTTTTGGTAAAATAAATTTGAAGTGAAGGATGAAGGTTAACAAAACATGGAGAAACCTGCAGGCTTAACGAGCATGTTTATTGAACTTAAATGAAGGAACGAAATGAAACTTCTGTCCATGTTCTTTCCTTTAATTACACAAATATAAATCATGTTTGTTGTATTCATTCGTTTAATAAATAAATGAACCCCCACCAAACGTTCAGCTACAGCTCTACATTGCAACTGAAGGTTAATTTGATTTATTTAGTTGGGATTAAAATCCCAAGATTACATCACATAAACATCTATCCAGAAGATCGATCAAAGAGATAATTAATATTACCCCAATTAAAACATCCATGGGAGACAAAACACAATTCAAGATCAAAACCTGCAGAATTCTCATACTCTCCTATACCATACTTCATAAATTTATCCCTTTCATTTATGCATCCATCCGAATTATGCATCTAAGACCTTCACCTTTCAGCATCAAATCAAACGCCTTATTAATCTCCGAAAACGGCACTTCATGTGTTATAAACTTCTCCAACTCAAGTTCCTGCAACAAAAAACCAAAAAATTGTTGATGATTGATTGATTAAATGGCTTTCAATCAATTATTACTTCAGGCTTTGAAGATGTGGGGATACCTTGTTCATGTACTTTTCAACGACAGAAGGAATATCTGATCGAGGTTTATAGTTTCCAAAAAAGGTACCCTTTAGAGTCCTTTCGTTCAATACATTCAGAGGACTCGTCTTGAATACAGCATCCTTATGTGGAACACCCACAAGAACAGCAACACCCCATCCCTGTAAATTCACAATTTTTTTTATCAATCTTGTAAGACTGAATATGAGCAAATACAAATGTACACAATACATAGAGAGTATTAAAGTAAATTCATACATCATGTACGCATTCGAAGGCAGAGATCATAGCGTC